>JAHZMU010001013.1:0-15968 GCA_027743725.1 Rambutsinella grinnellia | reverse complement strand
CTTGCTGAAAGAGAGAACCTCAAAACTGGTAGAAACTGCAAACAAGTTTTGAGTTGAGACATTCCACCCTCTTTATCCAAAAGAGCACGCGTCATTTCTCCAGGGGTCCATCCTTTGTTGAATCTTTTTTGAATTTCTTGCAAAAGCAGTCTTTAAAGTTAGCAGAACCTTATCAAGGCAAACCCTAACTCGTGGAGTTGGAATCAGCCTATTCGAAAAGCGCTAACAATTTAACATAGATAATAACGGGAGAAAGCACGCAATTATTTTCAAAGAAGCCAAATCGGACATCTTGATACTGAATACTTGAGTCAGCTTAAAGTGTGGGTCGTCGAAAGAGACTTATGTGGGATCATGAAAAAGTGGTTACTAACCAGAGAATTTACCCCGTTTGCATCTCATAGTCTCACACAGCTATAACCGTTTTGTATAATGTAAATCCTTATATAATATGCTCTGCTAATTGTAGTGACTATTAAATGTTAGTCATTTGTAGTTACAAGATGACCCTCTAAGCATCTCCAACACTCCCAACAATAATGCTGATAAGTCTGTCTAACAACCGAGTTAATTACACGCTTGCTTGTTATCAAAAATATTAGCAAAACATCCTATAATAATCTCTGCACGACTCGTGGCAGAGATGCATATCTACATTAGGATTTTTTTGCTGCCACCGGGGAGTGATTTGAATTGATCCTTTTATTGCAAACTGTCCTTCCTCAAAACTTCGGGTATCCGCACGTGCGTGACCTAAGAGTCCTCTACTCCGGGAAAGACATCCCACACTGTAATTACTCTTGTTGATACTTTTATAACTTTTTGATTAATTTAAATATTTTAAATTTCTTCCCTTTTATCCCTTTTTGACTTGATGAATATTTTGATTGCACTAATTTGCTAAATGTATAAATATTTTGCGTAGTTCTCATTAGTACGAGTATCAAGTTTAACAATTATCTTTATTTCCTAATTTGCATTCACTCCAATTAACCCACAACACAAATTTTGCAAAGAAAAGCTATCTTGGGCTGAAATTACACGTTGACATTTATTGAGCCAAGTTGGGTGACTTGAGTAAAAAATGTCGTAATGCATCAGATAAAATACGATTGTTTTTATTCCACCATAAAACCCTGAGAATCTCTTACTACATTTTTACTACATTGCCAAGCTGCCAAGTAAGACAAACATTTCTACATCATTAACTCCTTGGAACACACATGCCTACTAACCTATCCTACAAAATAAAGGAAATGGAAAAAGGGGAATGTTCGAAATGTGGGGTGCGGCATGTGTACCTACTTATATGTGAACAAACTCTTATTAAATTGCAATTTTTCAATTTATATTAATTTGCGTAGTGTCAAAAGTATGAGGCTACCCTTTCCAACAACAACTTGTAAAAAAATTTGCGTAAATAATCTCTCGAATATTTTCTCTGCGTGATGAGAACCGGAGGTAAACACACTGTGGCTCACTAAAGTGGAAAGGAAAAACACTTGGGTCTTGATATCCAAGTAAATATGGAAAACTACTTATAATTTTATACTTCAACCGTATTACTACACTTAAACTAGATACATTTCCCATTTAAGTGGGAAAGTAAACTTTAAGTCAGAACAAAAATATTTTTTCTCCAAAGAAAAAGTTCATTACTCTCTTGTGTCATGCATAACTACTAGCATGGAAAATCTGTTATACTAGTTTATGTGAGATAAGTCACATTTTTTTTTGTTATAGAATCTGTCTTTCTTCCTCTTGTTATCCAAACACAGACACGGAATTATAAGGAAGGGTCGTCATCGTCAAAATATCATAAGCTGTGTATGACGATCTACTGATATGCATCGTTGTAGATTCTTTGCATGGAAGTTGCAAAACGCCTAATTGCTTCCGTGTTGATATTTTGGCAGTTTATCACCTCATTATAATCCCAATGGAATTTTATTGCAACTTTTGCCTTTAAAACAATTCAGCTGTTGCATGTTGAAAAAACTTGGGATGAGCACTGCCTTCTTCTAGCTCTTGTCATCAAGATCATCTTTAAATTGAATATAGGGAATTCGAAAGAGCCATTATATCTGAAAAAATCTAAAGATTAACTTCCTCGTTCTTCGCTCTCTTCTTGAAATAAATATTGTTCCAGTAATGAGTATTATTTCTACGCACTTTTTTCTTCACGCACTACATACCAAGCCATGGTTGTCTTCAAATTGAATATAGGGAATTCGAAAGAGCCATTCTATCTGAAAAAATCTAAAGATTAACTTCCTCGTTCTTCGCTCTCTTCTTGAAATAAATATTGTTCCAGTAATGAGTATTATTTCTACGCACTTTTTTCTTCACGCACTACATACCAAGCAATGGTTGATCGCATTCCTTAGTAATGTAAGTTAGATTAAATTGATAGGTTATCATTTGAATCTTGTCAATGCATCTCGATCACGCTTACGCATGAATAGTTGTGGATAGAGCGTGAAAACTTATCTCAACTTTTGCACATTCCTTCCTAGTAGGAAATGCCAAAAAATTGCAAGAATTCCAAACAGCTTTAGCAGTCAATATTTTCATAATATTACAGAAAGAATGAAGATGAGGGTAATAATATTGTGGATTATGAAGGCATAGAGTTTCTTTAAAAAACTATAACTTTTATATTCGCCCTACTTCCGGATGATGACACAACTATATTGACTACCATACTTGGAGTGTAAAATATTTGTGCAATGTGTTCGCTGACCGAAAGAGAGAAGTGTGTCTGCCTTTTTTTTACGACTCTCCAACGCAGGGTGTGTCTTGAAATGGAGAAATAAAGGGTTTTTCGATTAGATCATTCAATTTAAATAGACATAACTCTCTTCCATCTCCATCATAAACCAAACTTTAGCACTTAAATTTCTACAAACCAACCCATTCCATTCCGAGAAAGGCATAACCTAGAAAATTAGACAACTTTTCACTCACAAAGTTCAGAGAAAAAGTAATGAGTTTCCCTCATATTATGTCTAATAACAATATTAAGTGAGTCACACTGGGATTTGCTATTAAACAGTAAAAGTTTGTAATGTTTCTGTCATTGCCCTACTAACCTACAAGTACTCTATTTTCCCCTTCAAATAAGAGGAATCTAAATGATTGGCCTCATTCCTTTCTCCACCACAAATCAAAGTTTAACTCGGTTTTGTCTACGCTATGTTTCATCATTGGAAATGCGAATCTCATCATCATTTCTGATCGACATGTTAACATTACATATGTAGTTTGGGAAGTGGCTTCCATCCATTCTCATGCATTATGCAAGTTTGTTTCGAGAAAAATTCTAAACATATAACATTATACAAATGTTATTGATATTGATACCCTTGTGCATAATTTTTGCAGACAGAAAATGCCGTAAAATATCGCAAATGGAAATTTACCTTGGACGTGATTTGAGAAACAAGTGATGAAAACGAAATCCATGCATAAAATAATGCAAAATTCTGTAGAACGAGAAAATATGAAGGACAAGATGTAACAGATTTTATAGAAAAGAGAAAATTGGCAATGTTACGTGTTTCATATGGCCCATTTTCACTCATCATGTAAGTGTTGCACATAAGCCATGTCATTTTCCATACCTATAAATAAATTCTTCCAATTTTTCTCTATTATTTGACAATTCCTTGAGTAATTGAGGGAGTGCATGCGCCCCAATTTTTCCCAGTCGGTGTAAATTTCTCATTACTTTTATTATGATCAGCATCATTTGAAAGTGACGTGGTATTTCAAAACTTCAAAGTATGTTGAATCAATACTATTTGGACTGAAATCCTCTTTTAGTCTGTTGTGAAAGGCTCAAGGCATGGCACATGCATGTGTGAAATCTTTTGAAAAATCTTCCTTTATGTCTCAGCTAATGTCCTTTAGACTCGACCATTCTCGTCGTAAACTGCTAATTTATTCTTATCATCTTCATCTTGTTCTAGATAAGCCATGTCTGTTTCTCCTCCTAGTGACAAATTTTCTCAAATCATTCATGCTGCTGGGATCACCATGTCCTATGTCAAATCTATGAAAACAGTCTATAAATGATTTTACATGTACATTTTATTTTTATAGGAGAATATTATAAACCTACTGAACAATACAACTGTTGTTCCCAATCTTGAGTTTCAGGGAGTAATTTTAATTCATTACCTTTTAGAAAATTCATGAGAAAGCCTCGACCCACCACAAGACAACCTCCGACCTACTTCCAATTTTACGTTTACAACTCTCGCCTAAAACCTATGATTACGATTTTATATCGGGTGCTTAAAATCGTTTTAATGTAATTGCGGTTTAAAGACTTTCCTCGTACCTATATTCATTGTTTTTGGTATAGAGAAAGAAGTGCTTTGCAAGTACCAGACATTATAAGTAGCACATTTCGTGATGCAAATAAAAACGGCTGTCGTGTCTACCTCAACATATAAATCTCGTAGATCATCTCACCTAAATTTGATACGACAATGATAGAACAGCTTAAGGATAGAATCTCTTCAGAAAAGACAGAGACATGATATGAGATGATGAAAATGAGAGTACAAAAATCATTGGAATTGCTCCATTTCTGGCACGTTGACATAAACAAGAGTAAAAGCAGTCATTGCCTCCCCAACTTTTATTTTACTTTCAGCATTACGCTTTTCAATACAAATATTCAGTAAAGTGCACACTTAAATATGAGCTGATACGAGCTACTTTTGTATATTCTTCTGACTTTATACTTATCTTGCAGAGGATTAGCTATGGTGTATTACACATCATTCACGGTTTGTTAGTTAATAAAACAAAAGAGTTTCACCTGTTTAAGCGGAGGGTCACAAACAAAGCAATAATCTGACAGCAACTACACCACATATTAGTTAGGGTATTATCAAATGTCAAATTAACGAGTAAATCAACTACAGATTTTTGCTTCTAAAAATAAAGCAGCCAAGCATAAAGTTAGAAAAGGGAAAGCAAAATGACAAGAAATTTAGAGATAATGTCTCACTATCAGTTTGTCATGTAAATGAATTTTGTCAGCTCAAAATTGGAGTCAAGATAATGTCACTTCATAAACGTAACATTATTTTTGTCCTGTTCAAGCATAAAGCATTATATTTATTAAAGTGCTTTTATCTAAACTTTCACTTTCATTTCTACCGACTCCTGAACAATAAAGTTCTCATTACTCAAAGCTGATTAAATCCCAATAATAACCTAGTTTTATGCTACAAGACTAATAAAGTAGTATGGCATTGTACTAAATGAGTAAGAATAAAAAAATATACCAAATGTCCAGCATTGAAGCAACCAAAACTACTTTGTTTTATGTACAAAAGTAGACAAACAACTACTTTGAAGAAACACATTACTAGTGACGTCTGCCATATCACACTTGTTAGTCCTTAAACAAACGTGAAGAGTTTTACTAGGTATTTCTACTTCCATCCGCTTAAGCTTCGCACACGAGGTGCACATGTTCAGGGTGTGTGAGAAGGATATTGCAAAACAGAATTATTGGAAGATAGTAAAGTACAAGTAGTAGCCTGTTAAATGAAAAAGAATTGTTAATCCATAGCACTTTTAAACTTTTTCTCACATCAGCATTACCAGTTGCTTTGAAAACCGCTTTCTACCACTTTTACCCTCATGTCAATCACATGCACAAACTTCTGCTCTCTTTTTATGTGATTGACTTGGAATAAGAGACTGTGTGGATCCAACTAAAATCCTCCTGTCACGTTCCAAATGTCGTGTTTCATCTCCTTTTATCTTCACTTCCTCTCTTAATGTTCCCATCTTTACGTTGAAGGTTGAAGAGTTTTTACAACAAGTAAAGCGACTGAAATAGATGCTGGCAATTTCTTTTCTGCAAGCATCTTTATATTTTGTATGCTCACATATTAGCTCAAACAAAATCACGGAAGTCAATGAGTTTTCAATGCTTTTGTATACTCTTAATTTCTTTCTTGATGAAAATATTGAAGGGTAATTAGATCAAGTGATTCACTTAAAATGCATGTTTCCATTAGCTAATTTCTTTTCTCGTTGATGATGTTGTTGGCTATGGCTCAACACGTTTCTTTTTCACTTGTTTGCATCATCAAACATTAGAGGTCAAATCGTACAATAGTGCAAATACCCATACTTACGATTACTAGTAAGTTCTGCTCCTAAAGAGAATTCTGGAAACAAGTGACATGACGTAGTTGAACCCAGTATGAGTAAGAAACATATTTAGTGACTATAAATTCAATAAATTTTGCTGACAGAATAGGACAGCGTGAATGCTATGTGCAGTGTGCGTGAATGATCTTTCCTTTTCATGTTTGTGATGAGGGTCGACACATGTAAAAAATCGAAAGTCAAGATTAGTAATTGGTTAAGAAGGATGTTTCAAGCCTCATCAAAATGACATACGGAGCCTTCGACCTCTTCCTTCACACAACTGAACAAACAAATTCCCAAATGTGTAATATAACTTGAAATTTGCAATATTGAAGAATGCACTATAAATTATGTGTTTATTTTTTAATCGGCTACATTTCACCCTCTTTGTGTTGAGTTACGCATCTCTCTTTACAAATGTGCCTATTCCTCGTACGCCTCTTGAAGACCTTGCCCTGAATACCATTTTGCATATTTTTCAAAACTCTTATTCTCTACGTTTACCAGCCAAGTTCACATTTCAAGCTAAGGAAATGAAATAAGATGACATGAAGGAATAGTTGACGGGCTCTTCTCAAGAGCAATATGGTTTGTTTTGATGGCACATTAATCCCATCATCAATGCAACATGCTAAAGGGAACACTAGCTTGTTCAAATTCAAACCAAGGCAAACATTGAAAAAATTAGACGGTTGATATGAAACGATATTGAGTTTCTTAGAAGCCCATTGAACATCCGTGCCAAAGGAAACCTTTATTATTCCTTTGAAGCCAACCGTAAAGTCTATTGTGTTGTTGGAAGGAAGATGTTTTAAATGCATTTTTATGACTAGGTTAGGAACAGTGTCAGGGCTTTGAAGAACACCTGTCTACTTCAAATGGGAGTAAAA
The DNA here is from genome assembly GCA_027743725.1 of Rambutsinella grinnellia. Taxonomy (NCBI): domain Eukaryota; kingdom Metazoa; phylum Arthropoda; class Collembola; order Entomobryomorpha; family Entomobryidae; genus Rambutsinella; species Rambutsinella grinnellia. The sequence continues at coordinate 8,895 of JAHZMU010001013.1, read as the reverse complement.
ATGTGTTCCGAGAAATAAAGGAACGTTACAAGGGAATATTTCATTTCATGTCTCAACGAGGAAGTTTTTCGACAAATGAAACGTGTTGGTTTTCTTGTTTTTGGGACAATCGCTTTATTTTATATCTTGGACCATATTAATAAAAAAGGGTTAAAGCAAAACACAATTTGGAAACCTACCCAAGCAGTTTGAATACATTCGATCTTGCAGCTTCGTGTAATGATAGCGTTGTTTTTCCAATAAGTAGGTACTTGGTCATTAACTTAAGAAAAACTAGGTCAGAGTTAGACAAAAACCGAAAGAAAAACAACAATAAACCCATCACTTATTCAGCGTATTGTGTATATTCCATTAGGAAGTCATGTAGTTGTCTTCCGTAAAAAATTTACTCGAATCAGGTTCCTCCTTCAAATCCGCTAGACTTGGAAAACAAAGCAATGAGGAAGTTCATGAGATTGTGGAGCGCTTATAAATTTTCATACAGCTTACGATAGCAGATAAGTTGAGGCAGAGTTTTGCGAGGGAGTAACTCCCGCTGCTCTTCCTTATCTTTCTCCAAAAAGAAAGTCACTCGTGCAGAAGATTACGTGAAATACTATCACTTTTTCTTTCAGGCTCCTAGTAAATTTCCAGACGACAATCCCTATAAAAAAAGTGAATTTCTGCTTGATTTGCTCTAATGATATTTCTTACAATTTTTGGGCCTTTTGTCTGCGAATCATACAGTTAACATTAAAATTTATCTTGAAGAGTAAGTAGTGCCAAAGTTTATAGCTGATGGTATTATTACACAATGTCAAAGAACAAAGAAAAAGCTACTGATATAAAGGTCCATAGAAAAAAATGCCAATGCGAGGAGATAAACTATCACATTAGTCCATGTCAACAAATGTGACGCCTCTTCTTCCTTATGCACAGTAACTAGGTCAGGCAAGTAAGTTACCATACACAAAGTTGGCATCCCAAAAGAAAGTGCCATATTACAACTGAAATGCATGTGTCGTTGAGCCAAGCCTCTCCACTTTAGTTACAGTTGTCCCAGATTTGGGATGAAAAGATTTGGGGAATATAAGAACACGTCTCACTTGTATTGTTTACTATCTGTTATCTTCCGCCCGTCCATTTTTCCGGAGACAAATGCTCAACCTACGCTTTGAAAGTTTGTGGTTACTTCACACTTTCGCCCTACTAACTGCAACCTTCCCCGTCCCAAATCTAGGACGGGATGATATATTATGTTAAAAGTGAAGGAAGCTGTTCTTTTAATCTAATATTCTTCAAATCATTTTCCTCACTCTTGTGGCAGACTAACATTTTGCAAGATTCAATAACAAATTACAGCGGAAACACTTAACTATACGGTGGTTTCGAGAAAATTGGAAAAGTTGGGGTGAAAGTTGGATTGCGATAAAACTTTTTCCTTTTATACGTAATCGAATTCACACACTTCCTAGTTCTATAAGAAAGTAAGAGAAAAAAATGACGTGCACTTGAGTTCAGGTAAATCGTTTTACCTAACTGGGAGTGAGACATGACACCCTTTAAATCGCTTTCGGCACTGTTATGACCTGGATTCTTTCAATAATGGCACAAATTGCCTTCAAACGCTCTCGTTACTACCTTTTATTCTCGCTTGGAGAAACTAGTTGATATTCTTATCGTTAAACTTGCATATCCTTTCAAATCCTGGAAAAGACTCAACTTTTTCTTTATTGCTCAATGTTAAATTGCGAATGCAACTGCATATCTATCCCCAATTTCTGAGCGATTGTCTCCTCACTTTGTATTCTCCAGAGGTTTACTTCCTACTTTCTCTGTTTACATTAGATAAACCTTGGGGAAGCAGAGACCGATTATTTTACACCTAATAACAACAGCAGTTCCTAAACTAGAATGATAAACGAGAAAGGCAAACACGATCCTCCTGGCAATGAGAGACGTGCCCTGATTTCACTGATTTCTGGGCTACTTAAATGACCTGGATTCCCTTTGTGACCCGATATAGGATTCACAGTATGACAATGGAAATTGGGTTAATAGTAAATGCATGCTAACCCCGGGATAGAGAATGAAGGGCATCGTTCCCTTGAATTATCTAGATTCTAAAACAGATTCAGTCGCATCATTTCTATTCAATGGCAAGAGCACTATTATTGATAAAAATTTGAGTAGACTTACATTTAGGTTTGAAACGGGTACAATTTCATGCAAACCAGTCAATGTTCCCAATTTTCTATTATTCTGTGCCATTTTAAAATGGGGAAATGAATATGTTGAGCTTAAATGTGAGAATTGCTCGGTATCTCAGAGGGCATCTGCAATTTTACACTTGGTTAAAATGAGCTTATTTTAGCCGATTTGCCTTTAAAAGATATTTACCAGCCCAAACAGTTTACCAGATTCCAATTTCCCTTGACTTTATTTCTTCTATTGCATTATACTAAAGAAGTTTGTTTGGACCATTTCTTTCTGGAGCCGTGAAACTCAATATTCATGATCAGATTTGGATCACGCAATATAACATACGTAATATCATATAAATGAATTCTAGAATCTGCATCATCGATTTGCAAGACATTTCATTTCAGCATTTGTAAATAGGTTTTGTTTTGTTTATAGAAAATATATGTTTACCTTCATGTTTGAAGCTATAATTTAAGTAGTAATGGAAGCAAATAATTGTATCCCATCATAATGAATTATTGGGTCTTTGAATTATCTTGCCCATACTCCGAGCTGATGAAGTCAAAGCCCTATAATCAATGGAAATATTCCACGTATTTGCTCTCCAAGCAGCTCATTGACACAACCCAATTTCCCCCCGTTCCTTTAAGAAGGGATACTGAACTCTAATTACTTTAAACGAGATGTAAACGAGGGGAAAGTTGAGTTTTTGTGCGCACTAATGGTTCTTTGTATTTACTCAACATTTAATGCAAATATATGTAATAGTGTCACTATTGTTTGCTCATTTTCCGACACAAACAAGTTGCGTTTGGAATTCTCTTTGAATTGATAGGGGGATGTCAATCCTCCTTGTTTTTCCGATATCACACATTTACCAATAATAGACAAGAGAAAAACACTTTAGTATCCGGCCTTGGCCAAGTTGATGAACTCTTTTCTTTCTGTTTACTGAACTTTGGGAAAAGTGCTGGATTAAATTCCTTTACTCTTAGCCCTAATATGAAAGAGAACAACATTGACCTGCACGTATCATGCTGTTTGTTTTTAGTAAAAGGTAGTGGTTTGTAAAAACAAGCATCTATCAAGTTTTCTCAGAAGCGACAACAAAACATGAATGAATATAAGCTTTCTTTGTGTGCATACCATCAGGCTGGAGAAAGCATAATATGCTATATACATATTATGTATTTACCGCAGGAACAGTTTTAATTTTAAGCTTTACCACAATTATTTATATTATTAGGTGAAATTGATGAATGACAAAACCCGATTTCAAAGAACAAAATTTGTACACAACAGATATTTTAGAATACAAAGTGAATAAAACTCACCTATGTATTTAGATAAACAATTTGTAAACATGCATAAACAGTTTCCCACACAGAAATAATCAGAATAAAATTTTCGAGGTCAATGTCCTTTATTGAGTTTGTGCTTTTAATTGTATTTGCGAAATTGTTTTCCCCAACTCAAATAATTAGTTTAATAACTAATGGAAAAAGGCAGGAAACTCATTTATGCCTTCAACTAAATACAATGAACCTTTACGAAAGCAGGTTACAAGCACACTTCACAGTTTGTAATTTTTAACCTTACAATTAATTTCTAGTTTCAGCAAGAAAAAGTCATCCGCACAGACATAGGCTTAAAGTTTGTCATATACATAACCAGAAATTGAATCTTCTTCCGCAATCTTGCGGACTCCCTACAACGGAACCTTCTCCATAAAAACCGGAAAATCTGGTGGTAACCAGAATAGGATAAAGTGATACGTTGACTCTAGAATAGCCTTAAAAAAGCAACTCATGATCACCCGGAGATGGATGTTTCTAATATCCACCACTCCTATAATTAAAAGGATATCGTACCATTTTGAACCACTCGTTGGGTGAAAAACTGGATAGCATTTACAATTGAATAAATGAAACTGGCTCATACTCCCATTATAATGAAATAGCAAAACAAACCAGACATAGACTTTCTCCACAAAAATTATCCTCTAGATAGCAATTTAGTTTCAAATAGTTTCAATGAGATGAACTGCAAAAAGCCAAATAATATGGACAGGAAGGAAAATGTGAATGGGTCACCATGAACTATTTTCCTTGATAAAATATCCAGCTCCAGTCAACTTTAGTAATTTTCCTTATTGAGAACTTTGTTTCCCAATGCTTATGCGAATTTACTTCCATTATAGTAGATAATAATGAAGAAAAGAACGAGTTAAGATTATCTAGTGAAATGGAATGAACCCTTCCTTACTTTCCTGGCATGCATTCAACACAGGTTCATATACATTTTTACAGATAGAAAACATCTGCTAATGATTAGTTATTCTACTTGCGAGAAATCGCAGTATCCCATCTACTCTGGTATGCATAAAGTTGACCACCCCAAACTTGTTGAAACTGACTTGAGTGAATTCTCGCGGTAACCGTAATCGGGTCATGAAACCCAACACTTTCCACTATCTTGGAGATAGTTCACCAAGCAGAGATAAATCTTCCCATCAAGGCCAAAAAGTAATTTAAACATCGCTTCGCACTTAATCCAAATTCAGCTAATTTCCTCAGCTTTCATCATCATAAATATTTCGGCAATTGTAAATTTGACCTCTTCAACCAGTGACTCGTAACTGATTGACTTTTAGGAACATTTTTCTATAAAACAACTATGTAAGTTAGGACAGGAATTTAAACAGTAGCAGAGCCGAGAGGGTTTTTTCTTCTCTTGAGCATTCATAAAGCAATGGGATAGTAGTAGCAATCTTTCATTACTTCTTGCTACGCATCAACATATCAGCAACATCAAATCAAAATACATATTCCGAGTGCCAACAAATTGGTAAACTTGTTTGACCTTGTGGGAAACGCATATAAATATGTTGCGTGAAGTGCTACAACTAATTGGAACCATTTGCATATTTAAGCAATGATTCTTTATGGGCTTGAGGCAGACCAACAATTTGTAAGCGTGGCCTTTTATCTAAGGCAAAATATTTGCTATGGGTTTTCAAGAGAGGTGACAAAAACATTGCACTGGGCACCAACTGGGATTAGCATGCACACACTATGTATCATATCTCATGCCAGAACAAATATGAAACTGAAAAGTCACTGAGGCTACATCGTTTTCTGTTAGGATATCATTTCATCAGACTCACCTTCACTCAAATTGCTGATGTTGACGTTTAGCGTTATGTTCCTGACAATAACAATTGCAATTAGTATAAAAATCGTAGCACAACCGAAACGTACGTACACGCAAGATGACCTCCAGTAAACACTCAGCTTTACTTTTCATAAATGATCAGTGACAAATTTTGCTTGATGAGGGGAAAGCAATGTTATGAAGGTTACAAGCCTATATTATCCTTCGTAAAAGTGAAGGTACGTTTTATGATAATGAGACAGATGTTGCCAATTTGCTAAACCGAAATGTTTATACGGCTTCAGATGGCGTGACTCATTTCCCACTTTTGTATGTAAACACCTTTGCAATCATTTTGAGTTGTTGTGTAAGGACCTCAATTTGCTTTTAAGATCGTCATTAGGCGGAAACAACAAATCGAAATGAGTATAATATATGTTGCTTTCACCCCATTTCCGTTCCATCCTTTTGTTTTCAATTCCAGCTGCAGTCAACCTGTATTTGTTTTTGTTAGAATGTTAAGTCGCAATTTCTTCTGGAAATTGCTTGATTAAATGATGCCTTCTCTCCAAGGTCTTATGTCCAATATGGAACAAACAAACGATGAATGTGACAGGTACTTGTTCAAAACATAAAAGTGCGGTGATTAATTATTTATTTTATTTAAATCTATATTAAACCACGAACGTTGTCATAAATCTGGGAAATATGCCTTCCATATTTGAGAATTTAAGTATTTTTTTGTGAAAACAAAGGTGAAAAGCTTTCACGTGGAAAGGTTAAGCTCCCAATTTTATAACGCTTTCAAGTAACATTGTCTAAAGCTTAGAGAAAATTGCCACCCTGCTTGTTTAAACAACTCCCTAAAAACTTCAAAGGATAGTTGCACATCATTGAGACATGAAACCTTGGTATATAACAGTTCTTCCAGGAGAGGAACTAGATTCACCACCAGAAGCCGGTCTAATCCAGTATGGACTATGGTGTGTCCTTTTCTCCTCGGTAAATAAAACAGAAAGTGTTAATGGATCTTTGGACAGTGTTAATGTGAAGGAGAAAATCCTTTTAATGTAATGAGTTGATGCTTTTAAAGATGCAAATAATAAAGTTAATGCAAAATTTATGGAGCAAAGCGAGAATTTCTTTTAAAAATCTTGTAACACGTGTGGGGAACTTTCTTGCAGAAAGATTAGAATATTAATTCATGTGAAAACCAATTCCTATTAAAAAGATCTTCCTCAAAGGCAAAAGTCAATGAACAAGAAGACAGACTTTCGCTATTTCACTTGAAGAAGGAAAGACCAGCTATGACTAAATACGTCAATATGCCCAAAATTGTTTCAAGTTTAAGCCAGTAATTCATTCACTGTATATTAAATCCTAGACATTTCTCACAGAATGACAAAGTGTCTCAAGTTCCTCCAAATAGTAATTCATCAAAATAGGATTAATATTATGGTGAGCTGCCACTCGCTGTTTTCCTTATCATTTCACTCTCGAGATCCCTAACACCTGTTAACTTGCTTTCTACGTCGTTTGCCTAAACGAAACAATATTAAGACGTATTTGAATGCTTGCATTCACAAACAACAGCTCATGCTTTCCAATCCGAAATGTTAAAGGGAAAGTAAAAATACATAATTTATTGATGGTGAAAGTTTACGTGTAGATCTACACGTAGCCAAAAACAATCTAAACTTGGGGTTGATTTTGCGCTATATTTGATTACATATGTGATGACGAGACGTTGATTTATACAATTTGAAGAAGCATCTGCTGTTGGATGAAAAAAGGTGAAAAACCGCTCAGGGTCATGTGGTAATAGAGATACTTCAGCAAACGAATATCGAACATCTCAATACATTTGTTCACTTTTACCTCCGGTGTGCAAAACATCTTGACATTTAGATGCGCAGTTGAAAATTACGATGCGAACAATCAGGTGTGTAAGTTTGATTTTTTACATAAGAGTAGAACACTTTGTCTACATTTCATATCTCAAGAGACCTCTTCGTACTCAAATTATATGGTTTCATAACACATTTACTTGTGTGATTCGGAGGAAATCAAATTGAATGCTGAACCCTTTATATAAAAACACCACTTAATCTATTCCACAGACTAAACATCTAATCATTACATCTATTTTAAAATACAAATACGCCAGATTTTCTCCTGAAATTGTCCTGGGAATTGTCGATCCCCTAGGTCATACTGATTTGACAGTCATCACCACTATTTTATTATTAGATGAACTCTTCCTATACGGGTGATAAGTATGGTACGTCAACAGATCATTGGATCATCATCACGGACATGATCGACTATATGAAATATCTGACATCGGGGTTTTCGCTGCTGCACGTAGGTGGTGTACGTCTGAAATTCAAAAGTAGGATAGGTAAGGGCATGACGTCCTCTTAGATTTCGCTTTTTTCGCAATCAGCAGCTCAATGTGCCCTCATTAAGCCATTTACTAAGCTATGCAATCCCATTAGAATTGTGGAAAGTTTAGCACAACTAAATGCAGTTAAACCTCTTGGATTTAAATTTTGGTTTTGCGTTATATGATCAGTCGCATAAATCTTTTTCATGTCAAGAAATTGTGTTTATATATTAAATGGGACAAGCACATTCTCTAGAGGAATTCAGAGGATCAATCATACATAATCCCTCCAATACGTCACCACTCGCATTCGCTTAACCTTTCGTCAGTAGAAAAGTTATAAAAGTCTAGTCCAATTTTTCTTAAAACAGGGCAGACATAAAAGGTAAATGTATTAAAATATTATCACATGTAAAAGTTAGACTTTCTCTTCAGCACATGAAAATTCTGAACCGGTTAATCTGTGAAATTAAATTATGCTACGGACACAAACATTTTTTCAGTACATCTTCACATAGTCAACCGAATTCAAAGAAAGTTATAGGGAGTACATGCATGAAGTAAGGAGGGCACATCTAATAAAATGCTTTCACATGATAAATCAATTACGGATAGACATGAGTCGATGACCTCTTCTTTTGGTTTTTTTCTACCACTCCAAATCATCGCATTATCCCAAATCCATATAATTTTCCTCAAGCAAACCACCAAAAAACCAAACGTTTCGTTTGCAAACCTTATGACAAGCAATGACATAAATCAAATCGAGATATAAAAACGACCAGGAACTACTAACCTGTAACCCATGCAATAAAGACTGCTAGATTTCAACAGAAGGTAAAAGTCCGCTGTATAAACCGTTTGAACAAGAACCAATAAAATGATTATTTGGAACATGCATGTCATCGGAATCCTTATCTTCAACCGGATCAAGAGAAAAGAGTTGATTTAGAGCTTTGTAGAAAGAGGCACGATTAGAGCTTTCTCGATATCGAGTGTTCTAACAAAAAATATATGACGAGCATGCAAGTTTCAATAATATAGGTACAATTACACGCGTGTTGCAATTGTCGGTAATTTCACCGATGCGGAAATTAATTTTGCCAAGCAAACAATGAGTGACGACAGTAGAAAATAAGTGTACTTCCACTGTTGGCGAAAGAAAATCAACA
>JAHZMU010001011.1:0-20738 GCA_027743725.1 Rambutsinella grinnellia | reverse complement strand
GTTTATCTGGGGAAAGAATCTTGTTGATTTGTGGTTTTTAACCTAAGAAGGAGAAGAGCTTTGTGGGATTATGCATTCCCCACGTACTCGAGAATAAAGAAAGAGGTAATATATGGAAAAGGTGATTTGAAGAGGAATGAAAACTTTTACAAAGACCATACACTCTTGACAAGCGTGTAGAGAAGTGGCAGGAGAAGAGAAAAAATATCGTACGGGTTTTGGAGATCGATAAGGTAAAGAACGGTGGTATGCACTAAACCCGTTCTTGGCTAGCATAGTGATGGATGTGGGTAGAATGGCAACTTGATATGCCTATTTCTAATGAAGAAATTGGAATGCGAAGGTGAAAAGAGGAAAGTATAAGTTGTGGCAATGTTCCTCTCTCTGAATGCTTTCCTCCGACAGTTGTGGCCCAGAGTTCAGTTGAGTCTTGGCCGGAGCCATGCTCGAGCAACAAGACAGTGCAGATTGTGATTACGGTGGCGCCACTAAACCCAACAATAACAATGTTGACAATAATACTCCACAAGTTTCGAACAATGGGGAGGTGAACGGGGACCTGAATGGGTTGGTGGGGCAGGACACAACCACCACAACTGCACCCACAACGACAGTGAGAATTCATACGACTTACAAGAAGCGAGCGAGCAAGTTCATGAATAGGCCAAATGTGCAGAATGGATTGGGTGGAAACTCGTTGTTGAATCCTTACGGTGTCAGCGGGGCCGGGGGCTCTAATACTAACATAGCTTTAGCAGCAAACATTGGAGGGACTAATAGACTTTATAATTGTGGTAGTCAACCGCGCATATCTAGTTTGATTAGTAGGGTAACGAATAGCCAGCAGAATAGGTCACTTGCCACAACAAGTTCATTGTTCGGCGGGGTTAGTAGTGGCGGTGGGGGGATTCCCTCACCACAAGGGACAACGACGGGTTCCACTACCACGACAACGGTCGAGTCAAGGCCCCCTTTCGTAACGACCGTCACAAGGGGTCGCTTTCTTCCTTCCAAGTTTGATTTGATGGTAGAGAAAAGTCTGTTCACTTTCTCCAGTAGGCCAAAACCTGTGGGCCTTATTACAAGGCACCAGTGCTCCTTGTCCGGTGGCCCGCTCAAAGAAATATAATAATCAAAATTGCCAGTAAATTCTAAAACATATTTATCTACTTAAACATAACAATTATAATTTATCCTACACATTTTCTTTTTACAAATTAGTGAATTAAATAATTAATTTAGCATTTTTTCTTTTCTTTTTTTGCAATCTCGTAGACCACGAGGAGCTCATGATTACTTCAACGTTATGTGGGATCCCCACGTTTTCCGAGGAACGACGACTACCATAACCTCAAGCCTGAAGCAAGCTGACACTGACCTTATAAGCAGTAGGGATCATGAGCGACACCGTCGGAGACGCGCATTCCTTGCTGGTGGAGGAAACAATGTTGCTGGCTCGAATGGAAACGTTGCAGCTCTCACCCCCTCCAACAATGTGAATAGAAGTAGATACCGAATGACAACAAAAGTGTCATCGAGAGCGCGAACCTTCCCTCCTCCCGAAGGACGACACCAAGTACACGTTCAAACAGAGCAATACCTGGAGGACATGAGTAGGGACGTGATAACAAGTCGTGGCCCCGAAGTAGACAAGATTGTACAAACGGATCCAATCGAAGACGAGGAAATCCTTAGCTCCACACTAGCAAAGGGTGGAGTTCTTCCAGAGTTCAAGTCCGGCGTTGATGCTTCAACTCAGGTCCTTCCAGGCGAACTCTATTCTTTTGAAGAAAGGGTTCAGCCAGTTGTGGAAGCTGTTGTGGGCAAAATCTTAGAACAGGTAAATCCCATATTAAAGCTATTTCAAGATAAATATCTTCACACATTTCATTTCTTATCAGTCATCCATTTATGACATGATTTAGCTAAACTTAGCATTTATATGAGCTAAAATAAGTTTCTATTTTCGGCTCAAAATACCCACTTCTCTTAGCCAATTCACACCTTCTTGGTAGACAATCCGACATGATTCCCAGCCCCACGTTCGCTCCCACGTGTAATTAATTTTTCATTGATTTTAGCATTTTATATACGCGAACGTGGGGAAAAGTTTTCTTTACAATTTTCTCAACAGCTCCAAATCCTCTCGAGAGTTAAGTATTGATGGAATATCCATTCCATCTCTTCCTTACTATTATTGCTATAAAATATTGATCAATGTGTTGTACGCTTTACCTCTGCCAATTCTCATTTTTCTTTTCTCCATACATATCTTTATTTCGTTTCGTACAATCAATGTTTATGATTTTTATCCTATTAGTTCTGAGTTCTCCTCCCCACCCCAATATATACTGCTATTTCGAGTTGGGAAATTACATTATTACGAATTAGGTGAAAGCGCTCCAAATAAATGCAAACGTATTTTATTCACGAATGCATCGCATACAAGCCATGTCTACACTAAGGGTTTAGAGCTATTCCGGGGAAATTGCAAGCGAGGACAAAGTCAATAATTTATTTACGTATTTTGAGAACCGCAGCCGCAACACCCTGACATTATTTATATTATTTTGATGATGATGGTGAACTAGACTATTCCACTTTTTTTTGACGTAAAGTAATCATCATCAGACTTATGATGGATGAATGACCTTGAGTTTGGAGTTTGAATGATTTGCACAAAGGGAATAATACAAATGCCACGTTACTTGCAGGCCCTCCTGGAGACAATGGAGGAGGAGGAGATTGGCGCTTTGAAGGCTCAGCAGAACCGCTTCCTTGAGAAGAGAAAGGAGGAGGAAAGGGAGCTGAAAAGGCTTCAGGAGCAACAGGAGAGAATTAGTGCGGAGAAGGAGAGGCTGAAACGACACTTGGAAATTCAACTAGCTCGCCAAGGAGCTAGAAACGGAGACGAGGTCCTTTCCCCATTGTCCTCTCCTCTGTTGTTGGGAGATGGGTCGGGAAATATGAGCGAAATTGGAGGAGGAACCAACCTTGCGAGTGGCATGAGTACATCCTACTTGTTGGAATTGCTTCCATCCGTAATTAATTCTTTGAGGCAGGAGGGATTCATCACTGACCAAATGGGAGATGGTAGGTAAATCCGTCTCAAATTTATCCCTTTCACTTCAGCTTTCCCCATAATTGTATAGAAATTTGACATAATTACGCTATTCAGATATGGGTTATCTGAGTAATAAGCAATTTGTTCATGGATATGTATATCGGTCATGCTTTTATTTAATTATTGTCATGATTAGCTTGCATCTCTGCTATTTTTATATTGCAAAAACATGTAAAGACATTAATCTGCTTATGTAATTCCCATATTAGTTCAGATTCGTAGCTAGATAATGAGCTATTTCTTGTATTTCCACTAGAAAGTAATTGGCTAGACTAATTGGGGAATTGGAAGGAAGCAAGTTGTTATTGCTGACAGAAATCGATACACTTTCTTTCATCGTAATCAAGACCTGATTCATTTAATCAAGCAATTTGTTTCTGGGGGAATGCATGTCCTCGAAAAGCATATAAAAAATTTGTTTGGATTAAATGTCACTACAGCCACTCATAAATAAGTAGGGAACATAACGGTAGCAGTGAAGTAAAAGGAGTTGTGTTGAGATGCTATAAAGAGAAAGTCTGCGTCCCCTTTCTCTGCGAGACAGGCAGTAAACGTCATTATCTTATAATCGATGCACTAGACTATGCGAGCGTAGTACGCGAAACGATTAAATATTTTCTAGCTCAACTTCTCATCACCGCTTTCATTCAACTTGTCTCTCGCAAAGTAGGTGGCTTGTCCAAACCTTGTCTAAACCTTGTCAATGTGCGGTTCCGCAAGTCAACTAACAAGTTACTAGCTTGCGTATCAAATGCTAACTTAATTATTTATTAGAATAGATGAAAGACAAATTACTAGAAATGAACCCTGAAATAATTCAACCGCTTTCACTACAACCGATCAATATCTGATTTACGTTTATTGGCTCCATCCACCTGTTCCTATTTTAACCTCTAGAAATAATAATATTAATCGCTTTTAATAATGAAATTATTTACGAAATTTTAAAGGAGCCCTTTCCTCCTACCTCCCACTGTGGGCGAGCTCATCATCCAAACATGAGAGTAGTAATGGTGAACCAGCTATTGACCCAGACGATGATGAAGATTTCTCCAACCCATTCCCCGATGGCTACCATAGTCGTGCAAATAGTTTTGATAATCCACCTCACTCAACATCAGATGAACAACACAAAGGTGGGTTGTTAATTAATTTATTGAGACTGTAGATAATTACTAAAAATAGATTGTCTCCATTCTAAAAATATAAATTAGTTCAAATTAAAATGTCGCCTTTTCGGTAAAACTATATTTCCTCTTCGCTTCCGCAATCCCGGAAACTAAATCGGGGTTTTTTCTTTAGAAAGTTTGTTGAAACGAGAGTAGTTTTTACCAAGAATGTCATGACCCATCCAGTGACAATCAGTCAGCTTGGTATTGGCCCGTAGAATAAAATATGCAAGAATATTAAGGAACCCCAGTGGTTTTATAGAGTTGAAGTAATTAAGTCAATTTTCCTGTCTAGAAATAGCTGGTTCACTAGCACGCAATAGGAGAAAGTAAGAGAGAAAAGTTGGTTAGGTTTATATCCTTCACTCTGCCACAAATAGGAAGTAATAAGAGCACGCAATATTCAAAAGAGTACAAATTCATTAATTTCAATGCTTCGAATAATTATTCATGTTTTTTTATTAAAGATTTAGATTTAACTCCTCTCCTGCAAGTTGAGGGAGACATTGAAACGAATCCATCCCAAGCATGTGGAGATGAAGCCAACAAAGAGATTTGTGAAATTGAGCCTGAATGCATTGAACAAGAAGGGAGTGGAGAAAGTGGAGAAAGTAACGTGGACAAAGAGCTCCTTCCTCAACCAACTGAAACTGATGGTGAGCACATAGAAAGCGTAGAAGAGAAGAGTTTAAATGATCAAGATAACAGTGCCGGGTCACAGTCACTTCCAAATGGTGCCATTCCCAATTCCCAATCTATAAACTAGTCTTTAAAACAGATTTTTGAGGAATGCAATTGTGTGTAAAAATAATACGAGTAAGATTTAAGCATATTAATATTATCTTGTTCTATTCTAATGTTTATCTTATGCACTTTATACCTTTTCTTGGAGAACCTAACCTTTAAAGCCTTTAATATTTGGACTATAAAAATTATTAACGACGACTGAACTCTCTAACTCTTTGAGACCACTCTTCCTAGTTAAATTATCCACTTGAAAAAATACCATTAAGAGTTAGACTTTAGATATTTAAATTTGTTATGAAAAAATTAGAATTTGGAATGTTGGGAAAATTTCCCAATTTTTAGTACCCATCAAATGAATCCGTGTAAAAAGGTGAGAGTGATATTTTTCTTGTTTCTATTTATCAAGTATGGAATAGCTGAATTATGACGTGGATAGCATACCGATCAATTGATCTGATACACCTGATATCTATATATTTCGATGGATCAGAATTATGTAAGAATAAACAAGTCGTTTTCAAAAAACTGTTTAAAACTTTATTGCCGAAATGAGAGAAAGAGAGCGAGAGTCTGCATTGTTGCAAACGGAAATTGATTAAAGCACGCTTGAAGGTTGTAATACATTCTGGTGATCTTGTGACCTTTCATAAGCACAAACAATTTCAGGCATTTATAAAGAAAATTTTAAAACTATTAAGTGCATTTCGCTTAATATTTTCTTGTGAACAGGCTATATAAAGTCTTTATAATGATTTGTTTATAAAAATATTGTCTAAAATGCGTAACGCTATATATAATGACTACAGTGCATGCGAAACTGGCCATGACAAGCAAAACCTCTTTGGGATGAGCACAAATGGGGATTCTTGCTCCCCTTCGTCGTGGAGAACGTTTCGTCAACTAATAAAAACTTAATAGTGCACTCGACTAATAACTACTATTCTTTTCTTTCCTTCCGTCCAGAACCATTTTCACCATTTTGTTCTGTTTTTTTTCACATAATAAAACAAGATTAAAAATAAGACATTAAACATTTTCTTTCAGTTTCATAGAATATTCTTTGAACAGTCTTGTCTGATAGTTGTAATTCCATTAATATGGAGAGAGTAAACTGGTTACGTACAAAAGTTATTTNCATAGAATATTCTTTGAACAGTCTTGTCTGATAGTTGTAATTCCATTAATATGGAGAGAGTAAACTGGTTACGTACAAAAGTTATTTCGTAGCTTCATGAAAAGGGTGAAAGTGAACCTTTCGAACATTCTCATTACACAGATATGAGAGAGAGGATTATGTGAATCAAGTTAATTTCTGAACAGCTTTAAGTGTCAATGTTGATATTAGAATTTCCCTTTTTCTCACAGAATAAGTTGCCCTTCATATTAAAATAACTTGAGTTTTCAGAGTATACAGAGTGGAGAGTACTTTTACAGAATCAAACTCACCTTAACTAATTAAAGTGGAAGAAACGCTTAAAACTACTTGTCCTATCACAAAAGGTGGCTTAAGCTTGATACACCCCGCTTGGGGTTCGTAGGTCGTACATCAGATATGTTAAGGGCTCACCACATTCCAACAACACACAGGTACACATTATTACAGTTATACATACTAGGACTGGCAGAGTTTGAATTCAGTTATCCTGCTTCAATCGTCTACTCTTATACTAAAGCTAAGTTTAACCATTTTAAAGCTAATTTAAAACTAATTGAGTTTTAAACTGAGCGCTGCACCGTTCACAGATCTGCGTTTCCTCAACATTCTGACTATCGATTTGCAACGTTTTAAGATCATTTCAAGGTAACTAAGGTAATATAGACTGCGGGTGATATTATACGAGTATATTTAGCAATTTATATGCTATTCTCCTACCCATTCTAAGAATTATAGTAGGTGACATGTATAAAAAGTGAGCATTTTTGACTAAGTAGATCATCGATTTGCAACGTTTTAAGATCATTTCAAGGTAACTAAGGTAATATAGACTGCGGGTGATATTATACGAGTATATTTAGCAATTTATATGCTATTCTCCTATCCGTTCTAAGAATTATAATAGGTGACACGTATAAAAAGTGAGCAAAAAATAAGTGCTTTCTCAAATTCATATTTGCTCATGGAGGGTTAAAATTTGGCATTTTTCTGGCCGGTACACTTAACAATATGGTGCGCAAATATATCAGTAAAAGTTTACAAAAATAATTATATTAAAAACATAGTGAGGTAAAATGGTAACGAAATCGTCTAATAAAACAACAATATCTTTTGTGCGATAAAATTCTGCTCGTTTCATAAAAATGTCTTTTAAAAAATAAAGCATTTCAGTGCGAACTATGACTAATCTTTTGAAATTCTCAAACTCTGGTGAACAAAACCCTGTGATTTGTGAAATATAATGTGTGTTTTGAGAATATATAAATTATACAAATATCTTAACTACTTAAAGCTAGAGGTTAACTATGTACTGCGGTTACAGTAGCGTCATAAACTTACATAACAATTATTGATATAAGTCACTATTCAATGACCTTTGACTAGTATTAGAATATAAATCGCGTGTCTTTAAAAACATTTCAAATTTTATATTTCATTTCTCAATAAATTCAACTAAACCCTCCCCGTGCCCAATGGCAAATCAACTAATTAAATTAGACAGGTATTCTTAGAATATATAAAATGAGCATCTGTTGACAACATGTTTCGTAGAGAGAATTTGAAAGTGTTGACATTAAAAATTCGGACAAGGATAAGAGATTGAGGATAAATCGTTGCTACATTTGACATTCTTGAGACTATGTGTAATCTTAAGTTACATATTTCCGTATGACTGCATTACCGTGTGTAATTTCGAAGTAGATTGATCATGGAACGAGAGGCCGTCATACTGGAAGTAATAATTATTATGACTTTCCCTTACCATTATTATTGTGAGTTTAGAATTCGGTAGCACCGCACCAAATTTTTTAACGCTTTTTTCTATTAATACTAAAGGCTATATCTATATCTAGGCTAAAGAGTTGCTGTGTAAGTTGTATTGTTGATAGTTGAATTCTCATTTAGAATTTTTAATGAACCAATCACCAACCCCAACGCCAGAGACTTGCTCCTCGAATCCAGTCATGTACGCAGGTTTCTTGAGAATCACTTGATTTGGGTAGTGCCAATCCTTATTGAACGCCGGATTGGCTTTGCTGAGGTCATACGCATGATCATCGATGAGTGGGTCGTAATGTTCAATCCACTTCACTTCCAAAAGGCCAAACGAGTTATCACGTTGTCGGGCGAGAGCAACAAATTTTGCGAGCATGCCATCCCGGGTGGGATTGAATAGGATGAATTGGCCTCCAGGCTTGAGCAACAACCAGATGGTCTCCAAAAGGCTGGTGAATGTACCAACTTCGTAGACAACGTCGGCAGCAATGATGATATCAAAGTGGAACTTCAACTCTGGTTCGATTCCAGCGGCTCCCCAACGAAGTGAAATGGCTTGGCAATTGTCCGTGAGAATATTATTGCGCTGAATGGTGTAAGACACATCATCCACGTTGACCGCATCCCCGTCAGTAAGGACGACTTGATCAGCTAGAACATTAATCAGACATTAACTTTAAGTATAAAATCCGTAGTAAAACTAATGCCGATTATTTTTAATATACCTGCTGAGTACTTGGCCAATGCGAGTCCTGCCAAGCAATGAAAGCCTCCACCAATCTCAATCACCTTCTTCCCATCGAAAAGAGCCAAGTTGCGTAAAGACCAATAAGTTAGTATTTGTTCGGATGGCCAAATGCAGATGCGCCCAGTCTTATCAAACCCTTTGAGATTCTTAATGTTCACCGGAAGATTAGTGTTCCGCCGGAACAGTTGGATGGTATAGACAGCAGTACAGTAATCGAAGTTTTTGTCCGTAGCGTTCTTGGGAGAAGACAGCTTACTAATAGCCACAGACTCCTCTTCACAACCATAATCCTCCATGAAAGATGCCACTTGCTCTTTGTCCGGCTTTCGCTTGAGAAACCGCCCAAAGGGGACGTTGATCTTCACGTTCATCATCGCCTTCTGAACATCACTTGTCCAGTTGACGATCTTCGAATACCGCTCAAAGACCCTCTTCGATGCTGGATTCTCTATCGGTTCCGGAATTGTCTTTTTGATAATAGCCTGTTGCAGAAGACCCCATCGACTGCGGGCCAAACTCGGAGAGTTATCACTACTGCTAGTGCTCATACTTTCTTCTGTCGTTGATGATAAAAGGGGTAGTAATGTCTGGGTTGAGGTTAAATAAGCAGCACTTAAACAAAAGTTACTTAAGCGAGAATCAGAAGATATCCTGTCCAATAAAACCAACAAACACAATTAGCCCTCATTTCACGTATCCAACTTAACAAATAATAAATGCAACAAAATTACCCAAACTTACAGGCACAAAAGCATTCCTAAACACTAGCAAACACCAAATGACATGGGGTCAGCTTCCAAAACTGGATTCCCTCGAGCTTCACAATAACCTATCAGCTGATTACAAACACACGTGATAGTTCCTCGTTCCTGTTACCAAACCAAAATAAATTAATTATCACTCCAAACTAACCGCTTTTAATCAAATCAATTTATAAAATTCACAAAAATTCACAAAAATTTTACTCACCTTTCCAAACTCTTTCTACCCAAAAATTTCTACCAAATCTCACCTTCCACACCACCAATCAGCTGACAACCCCTTCTTAACTGAACACTATTGGATCATTCGCTAAACTAATCTAGAAAGCTAAAAGCCACTCTGACCTCGATTAGGAAACTCCATAAATGGTAAAATTCTCGTCCTTCGTTGCGCAAAAAATTAAACGATTCAGACTTCCAAGGAAAAAGGAATTGGGTTTGGGAAAACGGGATATTTTGAAAAGAAAAAAAGGAGATTTGATTGATTAAAAAGATTATCTAAAAAAAGGAAATCTACTTTGAGATCAAAAATCGGGAAGGAAGAGAAGTCATTCTCACCTTTTCTCTCATTTTGCGGAGAAGAAAGCAGATGGGAAAAGCGGAAGTGAGAGAGGAATGTGGAATGACTCGTGTAAAACGTGAAAAACACCAAAAAGATTACCAACTGGGGTAAGTTGAGAAGGAGCGGGAATGTCCAGGATTGAATTCCCTTCAACTCGTCACCACTCTCAAAAGTCATTGGCAAAAAGAGATTTCGCCTCCTCCTCCGCAAAAAGAGATTTCTTTCTCGTTCTCGTTCTGTGACCGGAAGTAGTGATTGATTTTGGTGGAAAAAGTAGAGTAGGTGATTTATTGAATTTAGTAGTCACTAATTTAGTCAAAGGATTAGATGGCTCAGAAGTCGAAAAGTCCGTTGGAGAAGGCCAAGGCGAAGATATTCTTTGAGAAGGTAGATGATGATTAGATTTTAAGTGATTAAATGATGATTTGTTTTTTATATTTGGTTTAATAGCAAGATGGAGCTTTGTGTGGTCAACACTGCTTAAATAATGCTCTACAGTCTTCCCTATTTAGTGCTGTAGACTTGTCGGAAATCGCCCGTCAATTGGATGAAAAGGAGAGGCAGACAATGGCGGAGAGGGGGACGGATACGAAGGAATATCGGGAATTCATTGCTGTAATTAAATTTAAACTATTTTGTAATTGTTGATTGTTGGTAATTGATAAATGTTTTTTTTTAATAGAATCCGTCATCAAACTTTGATGACTCTGGTTACTTCAGTGTCCAAGTACTTTCGGAAGCTCTTCGTAATATGAATCTGGATCTGGTGTCGTTCAAGTCGGATGACGCAAGGGCTATGAAGGCTCGAACTATTCCTGTGTAAGTTAATATGTAATTGAAGGGTTGAATGAGTAATACGAGTTGATTTGTTTGTGCAGTGATGAGCGCTTGTTTATTTGTCACATGGAAGATCACTGGTTCTCAATGCGCAAGTTTGGACATCAATGGGTCAACTTAAACTCGACATTAACTGGTCCTGAGCTTCTGTCGGATACCTATTTCAATATGCTACTTACCACTTTGCAACAAGAGGGTAATTATAGTAATTGTAATTGTTTGTTGAGTGTACATTGCTGTGCTTGTATTGCTAAGCATTGCTCGACTAATTGATAATTAGTAATTAATTGTTTACTCTATTCTTTGTATTAGGTGGACGCATATTCGTGATCTTTGGTGAGCTACCATATTGCGAGGCTGATGAAATGTTCTCTACGCTTCGCCGTACTGATGATGGTCGCTATCTGGATGAAAGCTCAGGGCACCGGCTTGGAACGTCTGAAGAACTTGACAAAGCTACTGTCTTGGATCGAGACCTTCGACTTAGTATGGCGAAAAGCCCAGCAGAAGCTGTTCGGGCTCAGAGGGCTGCGTTTTTAAGTCGATTCCAAAACTCACCACCTGGAGCCATCCCGGACTCTACCACTAGCCAGAAAAACGAGAAGGATGCTAACCCTTCTAAACCAGCAGCTGCTGCCGTCGATAAATGAAGACTCTAACCTTGACCTTGATCTTAAAAAAACAATCGTATTTATTGTCATCGCAACAGTTAAACGCGAGTTGTGATATAGGCTAATTTAAATATATTTTCCAACGTGAAGTAAAACTTGTACTTGAAGTTATGAATATCGATATATATACTCATTTAATCGTCTAAATTCGGTCAGTTTTTGTTTGATTTAGTTAGATAATCTAACTTTTAGACTTTTTGCTTTAAGTTAGTACTCATGTGCATGAGGAGTCTCCTACTGTTGTCATATAACATCGGTTGCTTTACCGATCATTTACTTTACAATGACGCGTAGATGACAAATTAGATGTTTTATATCTGTATTTTTTCAATAAATCGTTCTTGATGCGGTTTAAAATTAATTTTTCTGTTTTAATATTTTATTGAAATATTAATTTTAGCACATTGCTTGTATAGGCGAGCGTAGGCGTCTTTAAGAAGAAGCAACACAAAAGCCTTGACTAATCCATACACCTTTTCATAGTAAATCCTTTGCGCACAACGTCTTGCCTGATTGATCTGAAACGAATTGCCAAAGAAAAAACTTCTTCCAGCACGTCACTTGTTTCCAGAAAAACCTCATACAAATCGTTTTGATTATATAAATTCCCAATCATTTCATACTTGTAAAGCTTTCAAGCAGTCTAACAATCGTGCTAAAAATATTTGGTAAAATGAAGGAAAAATTCACGTTTCTTGTGACTATTTATTTTAATATATTTTCATCAGTTGTCCCTTTGCAGGGAAATTCCAGTGCTATTTTAGAGGATTCACAGGGTGACTTGAGATTGAGTGTTTTCAAAAATACTAGTTTATTAGATAGTGGTGAGTTTCTGTTCTCTGATGAGATTGATAAAGAGAAAGAGCCGAACGGAAATTTTGAGCAGGGTAGGAGAGGTGGACGTGGATACGGTGGGGGAGGTATGAGAATGTTGTCATGATGGGATGTAAAAGTTATAAAATAATACGATTAAATTGCAGCATCATCAGTCGCCTTTGCAGGTGCTGGAGGGGCTGGTGGTTGGGCAAGTACGGGATTGGGGAAAGGAGTATTCTCACCAAAAGGGTGGGGATGGGGTTGGACCCCTAAAGATTCAACAAATAGGCATTACGACCCATCTCAAAATAAATACGGAGGAGGTGGTCCGATATCGTTTAACCCGGGGAAAATAGGTCCACCACCTCTTCCCCCTCCGCCTGGAAATAGAGGAGCACCCAATTCAAATGGGAATATTTCTCCTTCCTTTGCTGGTCGAATAGTGATTTGTGACGCGAGTGACAGATGCCATGATTTCGTACATTGTGCATCCTTTGCGTATACATATTTACGGGCAAAAGAACGCTGCTGTCTTCTTCCTAATCAAATCAGCACGAAAGGCATGTGCTGCAGTGGCACTCATCCCCAACAAGGGAATTCTCTGGGGAAGCATTTCAATCGGTATTCAACGGACAAAGTGACCGTTCCAGATATTAGCCAGAGTTCGTTGGTTGCTGCTACCCAGAAAGGGTATGACTATAAAGATACATATAATCAGATCGAGGATCGATTAATCGAGCTGAACCGAGTTGTGCAAAAGGGGACTCCGGAGTATGGACATCTTCTCTTTTTCCAGGTATAGCTTGTCTCGAGTTTCATTTGGACTTTATAAAATGAATGAATGAATTACGAATCTCGTCGTTCAAAAGATTTCTTTTTTCAAACCATGCATAATCCCAATTTCCTTGATGATTGCTAAGAAATCTAAAGAAACTGCGTAAATTTGCAGTCACTGGTAGGCACGAGGCATAATATCATATTATGTAGAAAAGTGCACTGAGATCTGCAGCGAGATAACCAGACGCAGACCAGCTCTTTGTTCGATGGGATAATTGTGTTCATTCAAGCGTAACGATTGCATGCATATCCCTTAATCGTGTCTTTTCCTTTAATAGACATCCTCTGCGACAATTCGAACAGCAAGGGATACATTTTTAACACTAAAGGCCTGCAATTATCTTCAGGACACGTACGTTTTGGACATAATTTTACAAGCGAATTGTTTATGAAAATGGCAAAATAATAAATTTCCTTTAGATTCTTTCTCTCTGCGGATGAGGCCGGGATTGGTCTTCAAGGATATGATTTTGGTGGCACAGTCTTTGAAAAATTATGTGCTGGAGATCCGCAATGTAATTTAAATTCACGTTATCGCACACCCGACGGCTCATGCAATAATCCCAGGTCTACCAAACTAGGCCAAAGTCACACCCCTTTGCTACGACTTCTACCGCCTGACTATGCGGATGGTGTATGGGCTCCAAGAGTCCGTAAGGACGGGACTCCATTACCAAGTGCACGTTTTGTGTCGAGGTCCCTCGTTCCCGATATTGACCAACCGGATCCTCGATATTCGCATTTGCTTATGCAATTTGGACAATTTGTAGATCATGATCTGTCACACGTGCCAATATTTCGGTATGGAGATCATCATGGGATTCAGTGTTGTGGGCGTGGACCTCCGGACTTGGCACATCCTGCTTGTTTCCCTATAGACATTCCATCTGGTGACCCTTACATAGGAGGGGAATGCATGAACTTTGTGAGGTCTATGATTGCCCCAAGACTCGACTGTACTTTTGGACATGCAGATCAGGTAGAATTTCCTAATTTTCATAATGTAATTTCGACTCTCAAGAAGACCTTAACTCGAATCTTGATTATCAGTTAAATCAGCTAACTCATTGGCTAGACGGCTCCCAAATATATGGCAACACTTTGGAACATGCGGAGAACTTGCGAGAATTTTCTGGAGGTCTACTAAAGGTTAGCAGAGAGGGTCATGGTAGGCAGGATTTACTACCAGAGGATCCTAACGAAGAGGAAGATTGTATTAATGGCGGTGGAGGAAACGGCCTTCATTGCTTCTTAGCCGGGGATAAGCGGGTAATAGCTGATGTTTAAAGTTGAAATTTTACATTGAGCAAAACAGCAAAAGATTAATCGGATTCTTTACAGGTAAATGAACAAATAGGGTTGACCTCAATGCATACAGTCTTCCTGAGGGAGCATAACCGTATCGCGACCCAACTTGGTGACATCAATTCCCACTGGAGTGACGAATCGCTATATCAAGAAACGCGAAGGATTGTTGTTGCTGAATATCAGCACATAGTTTACAACGAATGGTTACCAATCATAATTGGGAGGGAATACATGGAGACATTTGGAATCCTCCCTCTTTGGAGAGGACATTATAACGGGTATGATTCCGGTATTGATAGCAGCGTCTCAAATGCTTTCACAACGGCTGCCTTCCGCATGGGCCACACACTTGTGCAAGGGACATTCAAGTAGGTTGCAATGATTTTAAAAATAGATTGGATTATATCTCAAATTCCCCCAATAAATTGCCAGTTTAGAATCCGGAACGGGAGAAACAGTTGGACGACTTTCTCTTCGAAACTTTTTTAACAATCCGCATCTCCTTAAGGAGCCCGGCATTATTGACTTACTCAACAAAGGCCTTTTAACCCAGCCTATTCAAAGGTTTGACAATTTTGTGACAACTGATTTACGTGACCATTTATTCCAAACTGATGGCCAAGCCGGGATGGACTTGATTGCATTAAATATCCAACGTGGAAGGGATCACGGACTCCCTGGATATAATGAATATAGGGACTTATGTCGTGTAGGAAAAGCACGCGATTTCTCCGACCTCATCCCAACAATCCATCCGAGAAAGGTCGCCTCTCTTGAACAAATCTACTCGAGCGTTGACGACATCGACTTGTTTATCGGAGGAATACACGAAACGCCACTTGAAGGAGCAGTTGTCGGCCCCACATTTGCTTGTATCATTGGAGACCAGTTTGTCAGAGCTAAAAGGGGCGACAGATATTTTTACGATCATGGCGGGCAGCCCCATTCATTCAACACTGGTAATATGCATTTGAAGATTCAAAAACTTTTAAACTCATTTCCCATCTATCAATTTCAGCCCAACTCGAAACAATTCGGTCTGCAAGTATCGCACGAATTCTATGCGACAACAATGACGACATTAGATCTGTGCAGCCACTGGCCTTTTATTTGCCTAATGATGGATTGTATGTTAATTGCATAAAGTATTTAGACCATTCATTAATCATTAATTAAATTTCTAGCAATCCAACCGTTCCTTGTGGCAGCGCTTCGATTCCACGGATTGACTTGAGTCTTTGGCGAGGCTGAATTTAACCTATATTTATTCATGAAAAAGCTTGAAATGCAGGAAAAAATAAATTTGATACTTTGTTCTCAAAAATATGACGCATTTCATGAAAAATATACTCGATCAAAAAACCGACGCATCTATAACACGTGACAAATAATTTATTTTGTTTTAAGAATCTTTAGTTGTATTCCAATCAAATTGACGGCAATATTAATCGTAAAATCAACTGTCCTCATCATTTTATGTTTTCGAGAGATATTTTATGCAAAATTCCATGCTTCCCCCAATAATTAAACAACATTCACTGTTAATGTATTTATTCCTATTCCACCAGAATCAACAAGAATGAATTACAATTATTTATTACATTGATACAAGAGTATTATTCCAGTCTTCAGTAATACGTTTATCTTTGTCAGCAAAATATAAAGTTTTGCAGCCTTTATCAATCAATAACTTTCTCTTACCTTTACAATCAGTGTGTTTTTCAGCAAAATATTGCTGAGCGTTCGACAAAGCTGTTTGGCCATACATGTAATTTTAAAATATCATTTTTACTTGGCTCGCAATCATGTAAGCAGATATTCCAGTAACTGTTCATATATGATATGATATGAGAGACACAGGAACAAAGCGGGCCAACTAGATAGACAAAGGAAATAGGAAAGCGAAGCGGATTTTAGTGGAATGAAGACAAAGCCTGTGACAATTCTATTGACTACATATAGTCTATGAAAAAAATGAATGGAAGGCAACACGGCATGAAAACACGTAAATACTAATACCTTAAGGCACTATACATTTTACGCGACATGTACTTCAGTCAACGAATGGAATTTTTTACAGAGGCTTTTTTAGCCGTTTCTTCATCCACAAGCCTCATTCATTGATTCTTTTTCTGTGAGTCAGTCGATTCGCAGTCGGCCTGGGCTTTGCTAGGAAATAGATAGTTTTAACTTTCAACTTTGAATCTTAAAATTATTCAATAAAAATAATTAAAAATGGGGGGTGGGTGGGAAAAGTGATAAATGTAGAGAGTAAGACTGGTGAATTGGCTGAGGCGTACAAACTTATTGCGGAGAAGGAGACGGAGAAGATTTCGGTCAGAGTGGAGAGGAAAGGTGCAGAAATCATCCCAAAAGAGGTACATACATATTTACAAAGGAATAATTTCGTTGCTTCAGAGGCAACGATTTAATGTAAATGAAATTGCTAATTCATAATTTTATTTCTAGTGTTGGGTAATGGTGTTTCAAAGCTTAAGCGCAGAGGATTTGTTAAGCTGTCTACATGTTTGCAAGACCTTCAAGCAACTCCTGCATTTGAAAGAGTTCAAAGAAAAGTGGCAATTCAAGCTCGTCTTACCGCTACTCCTTCCATATCTCAAGACAAGTGATCGAGACGGCGACCCTTGGAAGCATCTCTACAGTATTCGATTAGTTTGCCGATCCTGGCGTCACTCGATTGAGAAGTATACGAGTGAGGAGTACGGGGAAACTTTATTTCCCTTCCCCCGAGGCTTAGAAATGCCACTACTCACATATGTTGGAACCGTAAGAGATATCGAAGAGTTTCAAGACAAGTTTGGCGAATGCAAGTCGAACCCATTTCCATCTCGGTCTCTCTGGATAAGCAATCCAGATGAAGGTGAAGATGAATTGGCGGAGGATGAGGACTACACTAATTATTACGATGCTCAACAACAATTGCAAAAACCATACATTGAGAAGGTTGGCGAATTGCTGGAACAGTTTGGAAAACATATATTAAGACTCCGGCTACACTTTGAGTATAACCAGACTGATGGTCCGAGTCCTTTGACCTTGTGCAAATTAATAGGAAGGATCACACCTCACTTACCTAATTTGAAAGAATTCTTCATTGATATCGAACGAGATCAGCCTAACGAAGTGGGAGAATATGAAACGGAAGAGGAAGAGGAAGAAAGAATAATGAAAGAAGTTCAGGTGGCTTCGTACGTTGCTGAAAACGCCCTTGCACCATTGCCCAAATTACAAGCACTGAGCATTTGCGTCCGTGGATTGGATAAGGCGATGCAGAATTATCTCCTAGACGCTTTTGGTCCACAGTTGATTCTACTGGAGACGTCTTTCTCCGAAAATCCTCCAACTCAATTTCAGATGCGAGGATTAAAAAATGTGCAGAAATTATGGCTTTCATTGGAAGACCCCGATGACACTCTTGAATCACTTGGATTTCTTCAAGCACCTTTGGAACGTCTCACGCTGACTTTTAAATTCAGCACTCATCTAGCATCAGTGACTTGGAATGTGGATGAATGTCTGCTCAACCTGAAGCATCTACCAATAGAGATATTGGAAATGCACGTCGACAGGAATCAATGTAACCATGTGGATTTTACAGACGATTTTTATCCTATAAAGAAGTACTATAATGCGAGTATTAAGACTTTGATCATTCTGATTAACCAAGACGAAGATGTTGGTAGTCAAATCTCCTTCAACTTCCTTCAAGCATTGACAAAGCTCGAGAATCTTAAGTTAAAATTCTTTGGAAGTCTATTTCAGACCACTCATCCGGAAGAATTGGCTGAAGAGGTGGAGCTAAATGAATACCTGTCTTGGGGAGGAGGGATGGACAGAATCTATGATTCGAATGTATGGCAGACAGTGACGTCTCTCAAAACTATCACATCCATCATCTTCCGGAATTGGGGCCGGATTAAAGTCCTGAGGAAATCAATATTTACCAGGGAAAAGTATGAGAGGATTAGGATCATTCCTGAATGGTTTTTCTGAAGGCTGAATTCCTAAAAAAATTATCTCTGGTGTTCTAAATAAATTAGAAATTAAATGCATTACATGTGCAAATTAATTTTAAAATGAGTTTGACACAAGTGGTATCAATGTGTAAATAATTTTTAAAAAAATTGGAAATGAATTACAACGAATTTGAATAAAATGTTTGATTGAATAATTCAAAATTGCTGTTTCGCTTCTCAAAAAGGCTTTAGAAAAACTATAATAAATCATAGTCGGGGTATCAGTGAAATGCTCAATCCATAAGTGCAAAACTGATGACAAATACTATAATTCATTGATTTTATTTTCCCTATTCTTGGATGCAAGTTGTGCTGCATAAAGAGAGATTTTATAAAATTTCATATACATAAATATAAATTTCATGCTTTACCAATAGTTAAAAACATTCACTGTTAACGTCTTTATTGCATATTCCACCTGAACCTTCCTCATTATTTAAACTATTTGGCAAGCATAGAAAATAGTTTGTAACAAAAAGTGTAACAATTTTAGTATTTGTGCTTATAACTATTCTATATATAATGGCACTAAACGATTTATTTTAAGCTAAAAAATACTAAATTTCTAAAGTTTCGTTGAGCAAACTGCCATTTTCTTATTAATTTCACTAAAAATTAACATTGCAACTTAACTAGTTTCTTGTAATTACATACTGGGATTAAAACAACTAGACAATCTGCAATTTTCACAGGGTCATCTTATCAAGATCAAAATGCATTTAAACTCTGAGCTACTGCTTAAAAGTTTCCTTCAGCCAAGTTCCAAATGGATGCTTCATCTTAACCCAAATATCCTTCTTGGGAGTTCCACTTCCGCCTTGAACAATCTGCCCACTTTCAAGCTGTTCCATTACGCCTTGCTCGAATAAACCTTCAAAAAATAAGCCATTTTAACACCCATAATGTGATGGATACAGGGCTGAAGAAGCATCAGAAACTGAGTTGCAAAGTATTAGCCTCTGACCCCCCTTATCTGGTGTGTCCCCAGTGTGAAAGGAATAAAAGGGAGTAGGAGGAATGCGGGATCACTTGAATAGACTTGATGGAATAAGAGGTTCTACTAAAGTGAAATGCGGATGTTACTCGGACTGCTTGTCCAGGTGAAAGTGCCAAAGAAGGAAATAAACAGTTGAGATATTTTACAAGTGTAAAATTACTTTTATTGCAAGAAAATACTGAAATTAATGAATCCATGATTGATTACATATAATCGAATTGACATTGAAATATTTAAATTATATTTAGTGTTTTGCATAAATTCTCCAAGATAACTCGGTACATAAATCATGATTAGTGTTTCCCTAAATATCTAATTATTAAACCTGTCGAATTAATCAGACTGGACAATTTACATTAATATTTACATATATCTGAATAAACGGCACTTTCATCTCCTTTTGCATAAGACCTTTGATTGTATTTTCTCTCTTCGCCGATCTTCTCGTAAATATACTGTTCTAAAGACTTGGTGGAGTCACGCAAAGCCCAAATCTTGAGTTTGCGGAGGTTCGGAAAAGCCTCCCAAATACTTGACTCCCACATGTTCTTCAAGTCCATATTGAAGTTTATCTTTTCATCCCTTCGAATTCTTCTCAAATCCATAGACTCCTCAAGGCCCCACTCGGAATGCTCCAGAATGACCCTCAACTCCTCCAGAGCCTTACACGGAGAAAGGAAATCGAGTGAACAGAGATTTGACACGTTCAACCGCAACTTCTTCAGCTCTTTTAAGTTCAGGTGGCATTCCAAGCTGTGATCAATTAAGTAATTGCGGGCAGTACTGCCCGTTTATCTTCCTCGGACAAGACCTTTGGAAGCCTTAAAGTAAGCTCTTCCAAAGACGGGAATTTTTCTTCCATAATTTTAAAAATCATTCTGCACTCGGGCCTTTTTTCCCGCTTGTCATCCTCAAGCTTGTCGATATCCAATGTGGCGACAAGCTTCTTGAGATTTGGAAAAGGCTCAGAGTTTTGCAAATACTCGAAGTCTTCGAACCCACTCAGAGTGAAAAATGCTTCTTTCAGATTCTCCCGACCGAAAGTAAAATTCCTTATGGACATGAATTCTTTCCCGTAGATAAATTTAAGCTGAATCTTCTCCAGTCCGTTCAGGTTCCCAAAGAGTTTGTTAAAAATTACACCTTGAAGATTCAATGACTTGAACAACACGAGATTCTTCAATTCTGGCTG
>JAHZMU010001009.1:0-10242 GCA_027743725.1 Rambutsinella grinnellia | reverse complement strand
GAATATTTTCTCATATAAATAACGTGTCAGTTAATCATGAATCGAGAGTATTTATTTCCAATTTCAATTGTGATTATGAAACAATTGAGTCCGCAACAATAAAATATGAAAGTAGTTGAGACACTTACATTCGTGCATTCACAGCTGGAAGTTATAAATTGAAATGAAACTTGGAAACCCACGACTCTTAGAGAGCTCATCTCTTTTTCTCTCTTTCCTGTCTCATTTGACTTTTCTCTTTTGAAATCTCTCTCTTGAGAGAATTTATTGTGTTACCACATGCATTTCACTTCATTAGCAGTGCACGCCATCCTCTCTTGAAAAACTGATAATTCTATAAAATAAATACGTCTGTGGGTATTATACAACTACTGACATGCTACTGGTTGGTCAAATCCTTTGGCAGCTGACACTAAAAATAAATACAAACTTTTGCTTTTTAACTTTTCTTTATTTACCCACCACCGGCGAATGCCGCCACCAATCAACTTAGCGTCAGGAAAAAGCGTTATAGAAATTAACTCCGGATCCAATATAACCGCGCTTGGTATAATGTTTTTTTTATATAAAAGTTAAATCAATTGGTCATCGGCTCCCCTTTCAACTTTCAAATAGAATATTTCTTGTAAAGCGGGAAGACATCCAAGAAGAGAATTTTACTGCACGCATCGTTGTAGAAGAAAAATTGTGCGATCGTTGTTATTTGCTGGTCAAGTCAATTTGATATACCTTGAACATGCATAGTAGGAAGCGGAGAGGAAGAGGCTTGCAGAGAGAACACTGAACACTTCAAGTGTTGTTTAGTAGCCGACCTAACTAAATTAAAAATTGATCATGGCTCACGCAGCAGTACGTCGCAGTGTGTGAGTGAGTAATTTACACATTGAGTCCGGAAAGAATAAAATATGCATGGGTTACATCTCAATGGAGTCAAGTCAAGTTATGCAATTCCGCATAGAAAACTTACGCACAGAAAAACATTTCATTTCTCTCAAGCATTGCTCTCCTCTTATTCTAGGCTTGCTTACAAATTGCAATCGCAAACTCACGCTTTCATAATTCAATTCTAGAGTTAATCAAATATTTGAATTTACCAAAAATAATTTCTCTCTAGCTGAGAGTTGGACTCAAATTCAAAGTAGACAAATTACTTTGTAGTGGAATTTTAGAAGACTTTGTCTTTTGAAGTGCATTCCGAATAAAAAGAGGTAAAAAGAATCCCTTTCTAATTATATTAACACTCCATGATTAAAACGTAACGGATTCACATCTCGCATGCTATTGCTACTTGCTACTGTTCTTCTTCTGAGATGCTTTATTTATATTTCCTGGAGATTTTTTTTCTTTCCCATCCCCCCGCTAAATAATCATGACTGACTGATTTTTTTAAGAGAAAATTTTATTCAAATCAAAAGCTACCGAAAAGGTTCACTGATGAGTGTAAATGCATCCATGAATATTTTTCTGCTTCGAGATCAAATTCAAAATGCATTGATTGCATGCATGAGAAATTAAGGAATGCATTTGTTTAGTTGAGGTGGATCTGCGTGCACTTTGTTTATCGTTAGTTAGCGCTATTGAGCGAAAAACAAAAGAGCGTAATCTCTTTAAGAAGTCAGAAGAGTGCTGGACAAAAGGATCAAAAAGAATTTTTTATTTGAATGGAGGCTGAACGGGTGAAGGTAGTCACATTATTTAAAGTGAGTTCCAGACAGTTCGAGATGCATTTCGTGCAAGGAAAAGAGATGCTCTGGAAAATGCTATAACTCGATCAGTGATCTTTACATGTTCTTTAATCAGTCGCTCTTTGGGAGGTGAGTCATGCGATCTCAAATCCCAAATTTTTACTAAAAAAATCAGAAAAACGTAAGATTAAAACGTCTCTAACGTCAGAAATATACTCGATATCATAGCACTTTGTAGAAAGATGTTATGGTATGGGCTGATTTCTATAAAAATAGCTAATAGTTTCATTAGAAATAGTAATAATATCATACAATGAGAAGTTGACACTTTTAATTTTTTTTAAATAATTCCGACCTTGATAAGCCACAATACTAGGAAACATTCACATCTCATAAAATCCCACACTTTATTGGCAATGAAGCAGTGGGATATTCTTACAATTTATTGCCAGTGTACAATTTGCATACGAATTGTACATTCTTTCATCACTGCGAATTTTAGAAAATGGGATTGTGACTGAGTTGTAGTTAGCTTGTAGGAATTTCACCTTGAAATTTCTAAAGAATAAAGAACTGGACATTTCACTTTGAGTTATGCATAGGTAAACTAGTGGACATGCTGCTTTCACGGAAATTCGAGATGAAAATTCAAGAGGAATTTAATAAAATATTCGCCAAGCCAAACCAACATCCGCATAGAGGACAAGAACTATTGAAATACTAAGAAAGCAAATGACCCTAACCTAAAAGCATACTTGCAAGTTTTTAATTGTTTGTGGTGAAAATAAAATGGGTAAAACCAATTGTTTTGTTTTGCGCATTATATAACTCATCTGCCGATCCAACTTCCTTTGTCCTCGCCCATTTTCAGAGCACCAGCACCAATTTCAGTTGGGCAGACTTCACTTCTCTTTTCTCCCCGTAACAAAAGACCAAATCATAAACTGACCACCATCTGTCCCTACCTCTTTTGTTTGAAATTGCAAACGCCCGTAATTAGCCCGACAAAACATAGGCTTAATGGACTCTGCATTATGAGCCTCAACAGGAGACAATGGTCAGAACCGATTTATTTATGATCTTTGGGAGAAAACTGTTATCTGATACGCAATCTAATACCTAAAGTCAAAACATCTATGACACAGATGGACTCCTATTTGTTCTAGAATTGGATTCTTCATGACAATTTATATCAACTCGTTCGACCGTTCAACCCCGTCCGATTTTCCATTGTTGCAAATATTAGCTTGTTTTTGTGAAACAGTGGGCAACACGCAGCCCTTATGTCTGTCTCTGCTTGTTTCGAGGTAGTTTCGGACGAAGGAAAGACAATTTTGGAAAAAAATCATTTTACTTCAGATTATTACGCTAAGTAAATCCTTTAATATTTCATCAATATGCGATATTACTGAACCTGGTTACTCCCTAATTTACTAATCCCTTGTTCCGGAAGATGCATCTGCTTATATAGAATCCAAATGGATGATTTCCTCTCTCAGTATTTTCATATTAGCCATTATCATCCTCATTCATATAACCTTCATTTAGTTACATCCTCTGAAACAGATAACGATTTTTATTTTCCATCAGCTCATCCCAATTTTTTCAGAATGTTCAGGATATGACTCCCTATTTTGTTCAAAAAATTCATTTATTGTCACCATTGATTCTGTTGGGGGTTCTTTTTCCTATTGTGGAAAAAATAATACAATTTTACGGGGTGGCAGAAATTCTTCATTCCCAAAACATTTCTTCCTTTACCCTCCCATAATACATACCACTATCTCTTTCATTATCTATCCCGGTGGAGCTCTTCCTTTTTCTATTTACATTTTTTTCACTTTTCTCCTCAAAACTCTCATTTTACTCATTCATTATTAGATCAACAAGGGAATTCATTTCACATGCTGACTTTTTTACATTCAAGTAGAGCATGTGTGAGTGTGAATGTTCTAAAGTCAAAATATATCTCCTACTGATTCTCTCTTGTTATGAGTGCTGTTTTCGTGAAAAACAGTCTCACTTCCTCTTCTTATAGACAACAAGTTGAAAGGGAAAATGACATAATAGGATGGTATTCTAGACTGAGTAAAAATGCTCTACAGCAGTGTGGCATGTGCTGTCTCACTTGAAAACATTTATCA
Source organism: Rambutsinella grinnellia (assembly GCA_027743725.1). NCBI lineage: Eukaryota > Metazoa > Arthropoda > Collembola > Entomobryomorpha > Entomobryidae > Rambutsinella > Rambutsinella grinnellia. Next base: position 6,413 of record JAHZMU010001009.1, on the reverse strand, counting down.
AAGCTTAGATTGCCTTCTATTTCTATTAAGAAAATGAAAAAAACAAGAAATCCTTTCCAAAATCTAAAAAAAAGTTTCTCTCAAAATAATAGGCTTCTTTTAATGGCTCCTCTTCTTTTCACACATCATCATGAGTCAACCAACTGAAGAGGAAAATGACAGCTTCGAGTTACATTTTTCTTCAANTTTAATGGCTCCTCTTCTTTTCACACATCATCATGAGTCAACCAACTGAAGAGGAAAATGACAGCTTCGAGTTACATTTTTCTTCAAAGTGTGAATCAAACAGTGCAGCAAAGTAGCTACTTTCAGGGTAAAAATTTCAACCAGATGAGTATGGATAATCATCCTCTTTCTCTCCCTGATGATAATGACAATAAGATTCCCACCATCATTATTATTGACACTACAAGACCCCTGCGGAGACATTCAGCAATGTCTAACCAACTTATGTCAACAAGAAGAAGGCCCTCCCTGAAATTTTTTTCTTTGCATAGCATCAAATTCATTTCGTTGTTGGTGTTCCATCTCTCATCCTGTGACCAAGACTAAATGGAAGTTGTCTTTTTGTTGACTATTCAAATTATGGAAGGAGAACAAAGAAATATTCTGTTAAGAAATTGTAAAAAAATACTGGGAAGACTGAAAAAGTGTCAGGGATGCATTTTGCCAATCGTTAAAGAAGACAAACTGAAAAAATACAATTAAATCTAATATTTAAGAACCCAAATAGTAACATTTTAGGGAGGACAGTAGTGAATGAAAAAATAATTGTGGGTGCATCCATTTTTACGAGCTATTTTTACTGAATGAAAAAAGCTACAAAAGTCAAATGAATTTTTACTAGTACTATTCAGTAGTTTGCCTATTATCAAATCCATCAAAATGTTCCCACGATGGTGAGTACGACGAAGCAGACTAGAACTACGTGTGAATCCACATGGTGGCATCCTTTTTAAACGTTGTGGTTGTTGGTATTGTATTGGTGAATAATAAATAGGATATTATAAGTTCTTGTTGTCACATTAGCTTTTTAGCCCACCCATTCCGACCACAAAAAAGGTTTATCGTAGGAAAAAGCCATATTGCTTTTTACGCATGGAGTAGCAGGTTCTCGAGAAGGTTGAGAAAAGAGATAATGATAATTCCATAATTCCTTTTGGAATGATATATTTCAAGTCCTAACGCAGCACTTTGTAGGTGGGAAAAGTATGGAATTGTCAATTCAGATTCGGGGAAGGTGTCATCCTATTCAGAAAAAGGAATTTGGTGATAATGACCATTATCACCTTACATAAAGTGATTATTGACAATTTTAGAAAAATTGGAAAAGCCACAAAGGAGTTCAGTGAAATGGACGAAAATGCCAAAGATAAAGAGAATGATTGACAAAGTTGGGGAAATTGACTGAAATGGACATGTTTAAGGTTGACGACGAGGTTTGGCTGGCATACGGCTGCGTATATTTATTAATTAATGAGATTGTATCCAATCATTGGCGACTTTTTAATTTGCTACTGTTATTCTTCAATTCGAATACATTCTACAATTGCTCGCTATATTGAACTTCATGTTTCCTCAAATAATTTCCCCCAATGATTTATAGCGTAATCACTAAAAATATTTAAGCAATATTAATAACTTTTGCGCAAAAAGCAATTTCATGTTTAATGCAAATTGTTCAACACTTCATTTGTTTTATTGAATACAATTCCTTCAAGTCTTTCATGCAATATTTCTCCAAGAAAATATTTCTGTTTCAAAAATTCCTCCAAATACATAGCAATGCCATTACACTAAAACAATTCTTTACATGTACATAATTCAAACTCTTGGGCAAATCAACCATAACCAACTCAATTCATTAGGTCTGTGGACACGGTCATCTCGAAAAGAAATGTAATTTCAAGGTAAATTTTCTTTCTCATCTTGGCCCAGCTTGTTTCTTCATTTATGCGAACGTTAATAATTCACCAGTAGGAAAAAATAATAATGGACAACAGCAGGTAGTCGACACCTTATTTATTTCATCCTGGAAAGTATTCAAACACAAGAGATGCAATGCAATGAACAAAGCAATTCAACTCCATTTTACTTGATTCATTTAGCGTAAATTGTGAAGGGATGGATCGATATGGCTCATAATCTTGTAATAATAGAGGATATGGATTAGTGCCAAGAAAAATGTGTGTAGTAATTTCTACTATTTTTTATTCATCTTTTTTCATTCTCTGGAACTAAGCCACCGCGTTTGGGCCACCGCTTGCTTCGGCTATTGTTATTTGTTAAAAAATATAAATTCAATTTTCCAACCAGTATTGTTCTCGTTTGGAATCACTTTTACAGGAAATAAAACCCGAGACTTGAGGAGGATGCCGCCCCCATCCGCATACGTATATGAGTGGGGTAATAAACTATTGTTGGCTATGACTGACATCCTTAAAATTCATGCGTGATTCTTGATGAACATTAACAAAAGGCTCAATAGAGAGATTCATCTTATTTCAGAAGCGTTCTTCCGAATAATAAAAAGTTCTTTTATATAAAAAGCTCCCGAAACTTGGATTTGTTGGTCCAACATAATTTACCAAGGTGGCTTAAACTCCACATCACACACTTACGGTCACTGGAAGTAAAGAAGAGGATGAATACGTGTAAAAAAGTGTAAGAAAGGAGGTGAGAAATGCTCACCCAAATGTTAATCTCTGGGGTTTAGCTAAGCGGAAAAGTGTAATCTTAATGCTCAAAGGCTACGTATGGGTTTGGGGTGGAAGGCTCCTCCAAATTCTCCACCTAAATTTATTTGTATATTCCAGCTTTCTAGCAAAAAGTGAAATGGTAGTAAAATGCTAGCCGCTCCAGCAATAAACCCAGTAAACTGGTTATTCTTAATCTTTATTCGAGTAGAATCGCATCCTCAACACTTCCTTTGTGGCATTAACTATTCGAGATGATGATCCAGCTCACATTTGTGTGTCACCAGCAATAAAATAATGGAAATAATGGACAATGACTCAACATATCCACCAAGTAACAATCAAAAGGGTATCTAGTTTGGCGGTCAAAAGGCCAAGTGACAAAGGGCCCAAGGCAGATGTCATTACACTCAAAAGATAATACGTTTCTCTGGTCTCCCACAGCAAATACTTAAAAGCTGTAGGAAAGTGTCATCCTTTTCGGAATCTCATTATTTGACGATTGTCCTGCCGAAAATATTTTGAAAATTGAATAGGACAACATGCATTGACTCCAAATGTGTGTAAAAGAGGCTTTGATTTTTCTCCAGCAAAATAATATCTTTTCTCAAAAAATTTTGTGGAGGAAGAGAATAATAAAATGAGGAATTTTTGGGTGCGTAGGTGACTCTCCTTAAATGGGATGGTTGTTGTGTAGCTATAAACCGCAGTTGATCCCTTGAAAATGTTAATGCCCTACAACAAACTGGCTTCCGACCTTACTCACATCATTCATTATTCAATTGTCCCACAATAAAAAGGACGACATAAAGTCTACTATAATGAGTAAATAGAAGATGCTGCTCCTTCGACTGTCGCCTCTTTTTATTCTTTAGATAGTCAAGGGTCGATGCTGGTGGCTTCTCTGTTGGTAGTACCCTGAATCAAAAACGTTGCTGGCGGTTGAACCTAAACCGTATTATTTTATAACTTTTAAAGTGCGTGTGGTGTTGGTGGCGGAGGAATAAAAGGGGACTATCCTCCACTAAGAAGATACACTAAACACACGATTACACCTCAGTATCATCATTGTTACCAGCCACTTTGTTGTGTAATGTTATACTGGAGAGAATTATTGAGCTCATGTCATGTCAACATTGCTACCATCATGCACCACCAGCTTCTAAGCTTTGGTGGCCTATGGATTTCAGGAGACCCTTCCATTTTATAGAGAATATATTACATAAGGATGAGCATAATGAGTAAATGGAAAACTGGATTTTTTTCTTTCATCATTTTATGTGCCAGTAATGTCCCCAATGAACATGGGAAAACGTTTATGGATTAATGGAGAAGATGTGTTCAATTGTTGGAATTACTGCTAGTTTTTACCCTATTATGTGATTATGCAGGAGTTTCAGATGTGCGTTATTATCATTTTTCTGTTGTGTGGTAAAAGCGTGTCTTTAAAGTGCAGAAAGTAAAAAGTGCATTAGCACTAACGAGCCTTAGGATGGGAATTTTTGAATGGGTTTTGATGCGTAATGCGTGATGTTGGCTGAAAAGTGAGTAGTCTTGTTTACCACTACCAGCAACAACGTAAACAATAGGGAAATGGGATGACAATGACCTGGAGGGAAGCTGGAGAAGGACGGGTGAACGTCTGCATATTACACGGTGTAAACCCATATATCACGGAAGAAAAGGAATGGATGTCAAAATGTTGGCAAACTGTGTGACAAGAAGAGAGAAATTAATGTCTGTCTTTTGTTTGACTAGATGCGATTCTGGAAATGCACGTGAACAATTGACTCTGGAGGAAAGTGAAAAATATCATTAGGCTGGATTAAACAAGGCAATTTGCCTTCCAGCAAGATTTTACGGGTGTTAAGAGATGCTTTTTCGATATAAAAATGTGGGAAATGTGGACGGAAACAGAAACAGAAAGTGATGCTAATGGTCAGTGTGTAGAGGGAGATAATAGTTTAATCTGGAGTAAAGCATGGATTATTGAGCGTGTAAAAGTATTGTCATCTTTGATATCCTAATGGTCACCTTTCACTAGGGATTGTGGGAAAGTCGTGAACTGGGATTAAAAGATTCGAATTTTATATAGCTGTAAATGAGAATGTAATTTGGAGATGACAAAGAGAGGAGGAAGAACCGGAGAAAATTGATAGTTTGCGTGGGAATTGCTAGAAGCTCATGCTACAGAAGAACAATGAGGTCATCACCCATACTGCAAGCTAGTTGGACACATCATTTCTCCATTAATTTGACAAGGGGATGAAATTCCAGTCAGAGAATTGAGCTTTAAGAAATACTGCTCAATATGAACCTTCAGTTAGATTTACAACAACTAATTTCTCTATTTCTGGATCACTCCTCCATGACAAAATGGTTGCATAATTTCAACTTGATAAGTTGAACATGGTAAAGTACACGATCTCACTCAATTATCTTTACCTGTCCTTAAAGGGTTTGAGTGTCAGCCTCCTCACCACGCATTCCACTAGCTGCGTGAAATCTTTTTATTGTTTAATTTATTGCTCGAAACTACACAGGTGGTCATTAGGTTACCTCACCTTATCTCTTTTCAATTTCAATGTCCATGAAGATCCACCACTAATTCCACTAATTCTCCAAAACTATTTTCCATTTCCAATCCTTCACGTCTACCAAGCTTTGCTTGGTTTTTATCAACTTATTCTTTCTATTCCTTCAAGCCAAATGTTTAAATACTTTTCTTATTGGCTAATTCGATTTTTCAATTTTCAAGTCAAGCTTTAGTAATAAAATGCTCATCTTTTATAAAATCATATCTCATATCATCCTATTATGTAATCTATCATTTTATTTACACTCCAGTCCATATTGAGAAGGATGAAATGATTACAAAGGGCACAACACAATTACGAAAGTTTACTTTCTTAAACACACATTACATAACTTATTCAATCCATTTCTTCCCCTGGATAATAACAGGGAAATGCTTAATTTACAACCAGGTATAAATACCAGCTAAGTAAATAAATATTCCTGGAGATGTGAATAGACCTGCTATTTTAGTGACCCTTTGGTGAATTGCTGAGCATGTAATTTAAAATTCAAAGAAAGGATGTGTAAATTCAATTGTGGCTAAAGCTCAAACCATACTAATAAAAAATTGAAGGGAACAGTTGGAGAGAATAAGGGCTTCAGACCAAAGCCTTCGGTGTGGTTTCCCATGTGGTGGCTTATAAGGTGTAATCTCAATTTCTCCATTTTCTCATACATTGGGTAATCATTGCCTAAAACTATTTATTTCTTTTTGTTCCGATTCCCAAAGAGTGAAGAATGGATAGATAGTAAAAATGTCAATGGAAGGGATGATTCCTTGAACATTCTGTGGGCAGTAATAAAAGAAGAAAGCTAAAGTATTTTGGCCTGGATCAGGATCACCCAATCTGAAAAGGTGTGTGGCATTGCTATTGCAGATGATGCAGTGACTGGCGAGTTGTAAAAAGTTTTCACCTTTCCGCTTCAGGGAAGATGGATTGAATGATGATGTACAGTAAGTATTATCATTGTTGTGTTTTTATTATCTGTGTGCTGTTGTGCTTAAAAGAGGGATTCAATTGGATTGAATTTATTGAAATGGATTGAATGAAAGTCTTCAATCATTTCCTTTATTGGAAGATTTTTCCAGATGGTTGGCTAGAACGTCAGTATTATTGAATGGTATGTTAAAATAAAATT
>JAHZMU010001008.1:0-14385 GCA_027743725.1 Rambutsinella grinnellia | reverse complement strand
CGAGTTAATAAAGAGGTTTAAATTTACTTTCTCTTTTCATCCTAGGTAAATTTAATGATCAAGTTATTATGCCTTCAAGCAACTTTGCTCTTTGACTGCTCATAAGATGAGTTGAAAAGTATCTGAAATTCTGAAAAGGACGGCATAAGATTAAAATTGAAATTTGCAATTTCACGAGAATCGAATCGCCAGTTTTCCACAAGACAAATAGCAAAAAATGCATTTATTTTTTTAACGTTAAAAGTTGAAATTCGTTTACATTAAGTGATTACTACAAACAATAAATATTCGGTAAAATCTCAGCACAATAATCGTATTATATTTTAAAACTTTTCCCAGACTATCTACTATTTGGGAACTATTCTAGAATATATTTAAGAAACAGCTTGACTAGATAAACTCATAATACAAAAATCGTATATTTATATGCTTACTAATACTTTCAGGTTTTATAGAAGAGTTTAACATTCTGTTTGGTTAAATATTTACATAAATAATTTGGGCTCCTACCCAATATTTACAGGTACGGAAAGTTTCATAACTAAAAGCACTCACGCATCAGTATGCGGCATCACGCACTCAGTTGTCGATATGTACGGAATATGTAGTATAACCATTTTCTCATCAAAACAAACATGCTTTTCTTAAAAATTCAATTACCTTTTAATTAAAATGATAAAAATATAAAATTTCTATAAATCTGCCTCCATTTCCTTGCTACAGTATCCTTTTTACTTAAGAGCATAAAGCTTTATATTAAATATTAGTTTAACCTTGGCACAAACTAGATGAAATGATTTTTGGTAGTGATAAATTATATTAATTTATGTAATTTTAGAGTACAACGTAGTTAGCTATTTTTAATAGCTGGAGAAATAAAATAAAATCACAGATTCAATCTTCTTTCTTTTTTCACTTTCTCTCTCGCTCAAATCCAGAAAGTTTCACGCGTCGTTACTCCCTAATTAGTAACTTCTCAGAAAAACTACCATTTACAACTAAATTAGTTCACTACCCTAGTTTTTTACCCTAGCTCCAACTCTTCTTTAGACCAAAACTAACTGAAATTTAATTCCTTCACTTAAAATACTTTTTAGAAACCCAAATTCTATAGCTATTTTGTCAGCATAAAACGCTTGCAATACCTCAATGCAAAAATAGTTGGATTAGTAAACTTTTTTTTTACCTTTTCACTTGACACTTTCAAAGAGAAAGTTGCAATGGAAAGTGACATGAAAAATGCTAATGAATTAATCTTTTAAATTCTAAACTTTTCATAGTGCAATGAAAGTAACTATATTTCATACTAGCTTTACTATTCTGCAATTCTTAAGTTTGTTCACATCAAGCTATACCTACAATCCTATAGACATGTTAGTATTGACTAGAGTTAAGCTTCAAAGTAAATATTTGCTGAAGGACTCAATATTGATTCCTGACTTTGGGAGCGTAAATCTATCGTACTCCAAAATGTAAATTTACCCTATCGACTCGGTACAATAATGAAGTGCCATTAAAAACTATTTGTGAAAGCATCAACATTGGTACAAAAATACTTAAATTCAATAATTACAAGATTAATTATAGCAAATAATTACCTTCCCAGACGAGCTTAAATTTCTCTTCAGCGGAATACTTTCTGGAACTGTAATGTAATCTGTAACAGTCGTATACTCATCCAGATCAGACTCATCCTCTGTATTTCTTTTCTGTTCGCGAAGTGCCGTCGACTCATTACTGTAATTGTTATTGTTGTAAAAATTAATTTCTCTTCCATCTCCAACGTCCTCCTCAACACTTAGGGTAAGCTCTGCAGCGGATGCAGGGCTTGTCGACGGAACCACTTTAGTTGGCGACTTTTTCGGAGGCGTTGAGCCATTTTCACTCACATTACTGAAAGAGTTTCTCTTGATAAACTTTTCCCGGACTGTTACAATTCGTAGCGTATTTGTTACTAATTTTAGAAAAAATCTCGCCAACTTTGTCAGAGTAGGATTTGTTGGGTGAAAGTTGGCTACTCTTGTTGCCACTATCGGGCTCGCTTTCCTCTTCGATTAAGCTGGGATAGTTGGTGGTTGGATGGGATATAATAATATCCGCTTTTCTCATACCTTCTTGATGACCAAGTGCATCTTTACCATTCAATGTGTTAGTGTGAAAGCTACGCTTTTGCTTACAACATAGTTTACCCTTATGACATTCTCCTTGGCCCTGACACAACCCATCAACGACCATGTTGACTCCGTTGTGATTTGGAGAAGAAAATTCTGTGTGATAATGACTGCCATGATTTTCAATGGAATGATGAGATCCCGTTTGTGGCAAGTCTGATGCGATTAGAGTAGTTGTACCTTGGACTCCAACAGTGGTCAATTTTCTGTTCTGTTTGGTGTTCATATTTCTCAAGGGAATGTTTTCCTGCTCACTGCATAAATTAACATGGATATTGGCCGGTCCGGAGCCTCCTGCTATATTAAGAATGCGATGATTTACAACGGTTGTTTGCGTCTCCCAAGTTGATTTCCTTTTGCTCATCATTCGATCCGAATACTCATACGTGGATCCTCGTGGGAGTCTGCTGAGCCTCCTGCTATATTAAGAATGCGATGATTTACAACGGTTGTTTGCGTCTCCCAAGTTGATTTCCTTTTGCTCATCATTCGATCCGAGTACTCATACGTGGATCCTCGTGGGAGTCGGCCATTTCCTCGACCAAGGCTCCCATTCCCGTAACGACTGTCATTTCCATGAAGCTGTCCATTATTCCCGCTGAGACTAACACAAGCTGCACAAAGACCTCCTCCGTGACCGCCACCACCACCAGCTAGTGTACCACCCATACTCAAACGAGCACCGCGAGACGGTCGAGACCCAGAGTTGTCACAGAAGCAGCAGAACAGATGGTCATTAAACTGCTGCTTGTTCCAAATTCAAAACAAGAAAAGCGTTTCATTTACACTTATCATTTTTCTCACCATCTTGGCAACTTTTTTTCGCAGATGGGAAATTGCTATTTCAAAATAATGGCTTCATGTAACGAAAAATTTTCCCAACAAACTTTTCTAATCTAACAAGAAACATGTTATGAAAGATGGCTCAAGCACACGTTAACTCCCATACGAGAAAAGTTCATATCTACGAAATACCATATTAATATTTTGATTTGGATAGACTATTATCAATTTCTAAACTTTTTCAATAACGCCATAAAACGGGTAAAAATTACTTTCTCTCTCACGTGTAGGAGAGAAAATGGAACTTTTCACATTTTTCATCATTTTCAAGCAAGACCATCTATTTATCATTACCACTTTTACTAATTTGTAAAAACGAAAATGGAAAAATTTCCCATTCATTACTCACCTTTCGGAAAGTACCACAACCTACAATATGGAAAAAGGTTTATAACAATTGTAAAAGACAAACCATATAGATAAGGCCTTTGTCAACTTACAAAGGAGAGGATCATTTTGGCCACCTGTGTAAAACAACAAGGGTCACGTTATTGCAATCCGAGTAAACATCAAGCAAACAAACAATTATAAGAGTTAGATTCTACATGACTTTTGAGAATTTTGCGTTGCAATATCGTATTGTGTTTACACATTTATCTACGTATCCCTTTCTGTAATACTTGTAAATTAAAAAGCTCAAAAGGCCCCTTCGTATTTATCCTGATACATGAATGCGGACTTGATTTGAAGAAATCCTGTCTGATTTTTCGATGATGCTATCATTACACTAAATCTCGTAGATTTTTCCATCTTGAAAAGGCATACATCATTAAACTTATAAAAAGATTTTCAAGGTCTATCAAAGCTATTGACATTCAAGCATAGGATATGATGAAATCATTTAGCATAAGATATTTCCTATCTTGCAAAAAATACATAAATCTAATTTCCTGGTAAAAACTTCATTAAACTTGAGCAAAGGTTGAGCAATCAACAGACAATGTATGGATTTGAATTGAATTAAACTAGGCCATTGCTAAACTAAAAGTCAGACATTTAGAAAGTTTTTATATCATCATCATCCTTTCAATCTCGCATGCATTTTATTTTTTAGCTTTATACTAGGAAGCAAAATTCTCCCTTCAAAAATCCGGATATGACTTGAAAAGCGTAAATTCTGATATTTTTTCCTTACCTTTTTCCTAGCTTGGATTTGCTTCAACTGTCCTTGTGCTTCTCCTGGCATGTTCCTAAAGATAAAATGTTTAATGAAAACATGAGAAAATCTTTATCCATTTCTAACAAAATAGAAACACCACCTTGTTGACAGGACCAAGTGATATGCCATCAGAATGTAGAAAGTCCCGATTAAAAACATTGGGATGAAATAGTAAACCAGAAAATGTCCCATTACCATAGCCTGCAAAACAAAAGAATTCATTACATGCTCTTATACGCCTACAATAATTCTCCAAATGCTAAACTTCATCTTCAACTATAATCCACCAACGCGAAAAAACTCATGAGTAAAACATTATTAAACTGACAGCAATAAAATAAGCACATTCTCTTCCACTCCGAGTTCATTTCAACGAAGCGTGAAAAGACAAAAGTTTCTGGCCTGGAGGAGGTGAAAGTTGTGACGTGACATGAGTTTGTCATCTCGGATTACTTTTCTTCATCTAATGTACGACGCATAAAGCAACAGGAAACTGTTGTCTCATGCTATCCGAGCAATCAAGAAAATGATATGCAGCAGTTAAGCAGGATGGTAAAAATGTATTTCCTCATTGCATTCCGTCAAAAGCATTAGAACATTTGCAATTGGATAAAGACCATTTTCCTCCACGAATTGCAATCATAACGATATCTCCCTTTTAAAGTTAATTGTATACAGCTTTTACGGTTATGTAGTTGATGAAGGATTTAAAAACATGACGTTTTTATTTTCATGTTTGCCAACCCCGAATAACCTCTAACCTCTCCTCGTGCAGCTTAAAATAATCCAGCAAAATTCCCTCTAGCATTACATTAAAATCTTTTATTTTCCTTTGGAAATATAAAGCGCATATCCACCCATTTTTAGACAGAAGCCACATGCTCCTTGCAATCGGAAATGGAACTGATTACGAGTCAGCCATGTTCCGATAGAGTATTGCGTACATTTAATTTCCTTAAAAAGCATTTTTTCATGTACACCAAATTACACGAGTCTATAGGAAAAGTCTACAATTAGAATTCTCAGTAGCGCACTGAAACTGTGCTAATGCAAATGAATCTTTATCATGCTACATGCTTGGAAAGAAATCGCTTGATTCATATAAAATATCGGATGAAAACTCGTGTTTTAATAACAATTAGTGTTATATACCATTAGCGAGCCCGGAGAATTCAAACCCTTGTTTGGAATGATACATTTCAGGGAACTGAGTTCCCATCTGCTAAATTATTAGGGGATAATTAGAATCGTGGGAATTGGCTTTCTCAAGTACTCATACATTCGAGCATGACATTCCAAAGTGTACGTCATTCTCGCCGTCTCGACAAGCCCATCATTAGAGATGATATGTAGCTGAGATTTACTTGAAGTTGACATAACGTCTGCGCCTTTTCCCCTAATAACAATAACCATTACGCTCGTCTTTCTCATACCTTGATTTCGAAAATGGTATTGGTTGTTGGCAAGTACGCTTGTTACGAACAACAACGCCACACTAGAGGGTAATAATCCTGATCTGTTTTCCAGTGGGAAATCAGCGAGGAAAATAAAAAATCTGGTGGGATCGCAAATGAATACAACGAACTTGCCATTCATGTGTGTACTGAAAGCTCTTCTATTGAATTGATCTTGGTATCAGTTTCTTCTTAGAGTTTCCAATTTCCAATGGAAGATTAAAATCTATTTCCAGAAGAATGGTATAAGTCTATCAGCCTATCAGATTATATTTAGAATGAATGGATGTATTCAATTAATGCTCGTACGACATGAACGCTAGCGGCCACCTCTCAAAAGACGGATTCTATTCAGGATTCTAAGAATCATTAACAGTTGCATTAAAAGTAAAAGTATAGAAAATCATAATTTATTAGGTAGGTAAAGACGCAGTACTTGTTTTAATTGCGTATGAATTTTCCATCGATTCGAAATTCTCGTTGGAAAGATTAGATAATTTTATCGTTTTCATCAAGCGCTCACTGCAAATAATAAATAAATTATGTAATCCTCTTTCTAATGATCATCTAAAGAAGCTTATGTTCCAACATTACCAGCAAATATTATTGGAAATGAATAGATTTGTAATCTACCCCTATTAAATTGCTGTTCATTTTCAGTCGACTGAATTCTGATTCGATTTAATAATCTTGTCCAATTATGGAAATATAAACAGTCTCAATCAGAAATAGCACTAGCTGAATCTGCAGTTATGTAAGTCCTTTGTCCTTGGCGAGATCAAATCCTATAGGGTTTTACTACCCGACTCTGATTTTTATTAAGGTGAAAGTATTGGCGCCTAATGATTATTCCATGCATGAGTGAGTGCAGTAGTGATTATAGCTGTATCCTTACTTGGGCATATCCATATCCAAATTCCTTTGGAAATGGGTAACACACTTGGAACGTCCTCCCATCATCATTCGGATCTTTCTCTTCTCCTTCTTCATACTCAGGGAACACCCTTATATAGGAGTAGAGAGCGGATGGAAGCGCAACCAGAATAGAAAGGATCCAAATTCCTGATGGAAAAGGAAGGAAAAGCTAATTTATAAAGGCTAAAGTAAATACTTATCTTCTCTCGCTCACACAAAATGAAAAACCTTTTAGTTTTTATTAAGAGGAGGATTACAAAAACTTTCATCTTATGAGCAAATACTCATTCCACACCCAATTTGTCTACAAGTTACACTTACCGACAATAGAGATAATCGTGATTCTCGTCGCCCTCCTACCCGTCAGCTTCCGCATTGGATCAACAATAGCAAAGTAGCGGTCCGCAGATAGTGCAGTCAAGGTAAACACTGAGACGCCAACGGAGAGGTCCTTGATAAACTCGGAAAACTTGCACACAATCAAACCGTATGGCCATGAGTCCACTGAAAGAAAACAGGATAAATTAAAGTGATGACGTTTTGAGTAATTTGAAATGTTCTCGAGGAATAAAAAGGGAGTCAAGTTCAAATAATACGACTCATTTTGACTTTGGAAAAATAAATTCGACCTACTTACCCGTATACATCGTAGAGGTGAAAGGAACCACAAACAAAATTACGAGAATATCTCCAACGCACAATGAAAATATGAACCTAAAAATAGAGCATTTAATTAATTCCAACTTTCCCCTACTTTCACTCTGTTTAAATAGCACTTACATATTAGGGACGTTACGCATAGACCTATGCTTCAGAAAGATAACAATCAATGTCCCATTTCCAATGACCCCAACGAGGAAAATAATAGCAAAGAGTACAGGAACAATGTAGGTTTCAGGTCGCATATTGTAAGGAATATATTCCAAGGTATCGTTGAGATCGCCATATTCATCCCCGTCGATTGTGGGTGATGTGGGAAGTATAGAACCATTTCCCCTCATTGGGACTAGAGAGAAAGCATCAAAACCTTTGTGGTGGATGGTTCTCCCACCGCCAGAATTCTGAATGTCATCATCGTGAGAGAATGAATCATCTTCAAACGAGTGCACCCCTTCGTGAATGAGGACAGCATCTTTTGTGTAATCCATCGTTAGTTTCTCAAGGTCGGGTAAAATTATTTCGAGACAAATTGACACACAAATGATTTCTGATCAATGCTGTAGAATTTTGAAATAATCCTTGTCTGGAATGCTCATTTCAAGAATTTCTTATTCGCCATTTTGGGACTGGAAGCTTTGAAAGTATAAAGCGGATCAGGTTTCTGAAAAGATGAAAGTAATAATTTAAATGGATTGACTTTCACTAATCCTTTGAACTCTTTTGTAACATTTAATACGCTAAACATTGTTTTTTTTTCGAAATCACTCCTATAAATTGAAGATTAACGTAAGAAGATTTAGAGATAAATCTAATGGAATGAGCACGTTAACTCAGAATGTCTTTGGGCATTGGAATTATTGGAATTTGTACTGACGTTTTTACACCAGATTACTTTTAGTGAGAAGTCCTTTGAAGCCTTCAAGGTAAGATAATTCCACGTTTACGCTCCGTCACCAATGACCTCCCCTCACCCCTAAAACTTTCTAATGAAATCGAAAAAGATCAAGAAAAACCCATGCCCTAATCTATGTAATATGATCAATTAGAAATATAAGCAGGAAGGACACACAGTCAATATTTGCAGAGGACAATCGAACCCGATATGCATACTACAGATAAGCCTTTTGTTTTGATCATCCAATTGTAATCGGGTAAATACCTGAGTTACATGATAGTTCAAACGTTCATTACCAAATTACAGACAAGATGACACAGTTAAGCGTGCAGAGGTTAACCACCTTGATAAACAAGCATAAACAAGCCAGTAAACAAATTCCTAACGTTTTATAAGGCAATGATTAATGAACAAGTAACTAATTAAATTTTTATGCTGTTAAATATTTAAAATGTAAACTAAGCACAAGTTTGGACTAAATATTTGAAAAAATATTTCAAATTCGTTAAAATAACGTTCAAACGTAATATGAGAATGAACGATGAGAAAGAAAATGAAATCAGTAATTAAAAAGTTTTCTACCAAGCACATCTATTCATTTCATGTTGCATTTGCGTAAAGCATTTTCTAAGTGGAAATATTACACATTGCCCCGCGTTGACTGGATAACATTTATATTATGGATCTAAACGCATCTACATTAGAATCATTGACAATCCCCACCCAAATCTTCAAATGTCCCGTTTGTTACGACACACCAGCCATAAAGGCGAAGATTTATCAGTGCAAAAACGGCCACCTAGTATGTGAACAGTGCTACGACAAACTTTTTCCAACGGAGATTCTGCCCAACATGCCGTGAGAATGTGGAAGAAGAGCCAATTCGAAACAGAAAAGTGGAAGAAGCTCTAGAATTTGTTGAGACTTTCTGTCCTTTCAGGGACAGAGGTTGTTCTGAGATTTTGTTGAGACTCAACCTATCTACGCATTTAGAAGAGTGCCCATTCGGGTAAGTTTGCCAAGTAAACATAATCAGTTAATTTGCAGCTTTAATCACTTTTCTTAATAACAGCCCAGTTCATCTATGCTCCCTACTGGGCTTCCCAGATTGCCAATTTGATGGAAACAATCCAAACGAATTGGTAGACCATCTCACTCGAGTTCACAAACTAATTCATAAGAGTTGTAAAATTAGAGAGCACAGTTATGACATTAAGTTGAGTGACAAGGACAGCTCCATATCTCTTCTGAATGGTCCTTTAGCGTTTATTAAAACGGTAGAAGATTTCCATTACCGTTCTCAATTCTCAGAATCACGCCCTTCCTTCGTGATCCTAGCTAAGGAAGATGAACGATCAGAAGGACTTTATTTTCTCTGTTTATTTATTGGGAAAGATGAAGAAAGTTCGAGACGATTCTCAGCATCATTTTATATTACTGGGAGTGAGGTACGTAGAGAAATTTGGAGCGTATTTTTCACGATTCAATTGACTTCCAATTTCCTCAATGTATTACGTGTTATTTATAGGTTCCAATGTGTTCAATGGTATGGCCTACAATTTGGTATAAGAAGGTGGCCTGGTACAAGGAGAAAGCTTGGAAGCAAGCTACCCACATGTCAAGACGTATGCTCAGGGGTATTCAAGGCGAAGATGCTGCTATCAATATTTCCATACGCATAAAAGAATGCGAGATAGATCCAATTCGGGAGGTATTCAGGACAGAGTTGTAATTTAAATTTCAATTCCAACTAGAGCCATTAAATGCCGTAAAAAATTGGGGGGTAATAAGCGCACGCATTTGGGTTACCTCAACCCAAAAGGGTACTTCAAATACTTTGAATAATTCAAATAAAAGTATTCTCTTAGGGGCTTGTTTATATTTTAGGTACCCTATTTGTTTCGGTTAGTAGGGTAGTCTAATATTTTTTATTTTCTTTATAAATATGTATAAAACGTGTCACGCGGTGTTTGCACATGAATCTTGCTTTAATCTCTAAATTTTGAACTAATTATTGGTAAATAGTTAATACAATGCTTGTTGATGGGCAATAAAATGAACTTGTTGAACAATTATTGATGGTTATCAAATGATGGCTAGCCCATCTGAATCTGAACATTTTTGCACACGAACTGATTAAGGGATTATCCCACATCATTTGCTTTAGTAGAGATCTAAAATGCCTTATTATTTCCTAGTGGGATGATTGTGTTTTGTGAACACGAAATCATAAATCTACAATATAAGCCATCCATGTACTACAGTTCTACAGTTCTCATCAGATTGTAATAACATGGTTCAATGAAGTGGAAATGAGGAAATAGAGCAATCACGTCTTTGACGAACACTTGGGATCTACTTTAGGTTTAAGCCTTTTGTTAGTCTTTGGAGAAAATCACTCCATCAGAGAATCCATTGTTCATGTTTGGATTACGAGCAAAATACTATTATACATTACGTTTCAATGTTTTCACTCAAGCTGAAATTTTCGAAGGTACGTTAATTCACTGAAACAATTTTCAGTGCGGATCAACGACCAAAATTTACTGAAAGACAATTTTCAGGCATTGATTTGAAATCTCATATTTTCATTCCAGAAATCTTTCAACTGTGAAATAGCAACTTCCTTTAAGCCTCTCAGCGGGGGAAAATCGGCTGGGTGGAAACCCACGCAGAACTTTACACGCCAACTTTGCCAAGCATGTCAAAGATTTTCAGCAAAATTTATCGCTTGCTAAAAATATGAACATCATTTAATAAATCAATCGAGCTATCGTCATCCGCAGTTTGATATGTCGTAGTTTATAATTCGAGTGTAAGCAAAATGTACTTAAACTCTAAACCCACGTATTTATGAAATCGACCTTGCTTTCGACTTTTCCCATCAAATGACTACTAAAAGTCCATAAATATAATTAGCAGAATAATAACACGTGTCTCTTCAACCTCAGAACAGATTGACAACTTCACTCTTGTCCTGAAATAAAGTTTAAGCCTCAATCGACCTTGTCTGTTCATTCCTAAAAAGTTTCATTTATTATTAACTTGCTCAAATTGAAACTCTAATTAATTAAATGGAAGATCTTCTTGGAAAATCTAAAATTATATTTACTAATCAGCATTAATGAATTTTAAACGTAATTATTCACATACATAATTTTCCTTCTCAGCTTACGTAAACTTATCAAGCATTTTTATCAAATTAATTTTCCAACTAGTCCCGTTCTACTCTCCCCTGTAAATACAGAGATACTATCTAATTGCTCATTTGTGCATCCATTTACACTAATGCATTTGTTCTCTAGATGAATTAGTAGTAGACGGGTGTAAACCCGCTCTCAAAGCAATTATTATACTTAATTGAATAAACTAGAGCACTAATTTCACATCCGACTCATATCCTCGTGTTTTGCAGTGCAAAATTTACACAACGGACTACTTTATAGCCAAATTTTACTTTCATGAACAACATCTCGATGTTTACTTTACGAAATTCCCCTGCTTTGAATGACCCCAAGCGCCTTATCACAGTTTCATTATCTTGATCATAATAGCCCACAAAAGTGTAATGAAACGCTTGTCAAATCATTTTATCTAAATTTCCGTTAAAGCTCGTGTCTCCTGATCCATTTCACTGATAACATTGTGGCAATGACAATGATGATGAGCCCATCAAACGGACCCAAAACCACAGACTTGTGCAAACAGCCAAGACAATTATTTCCATCATGCCCATCAGCATCAACCCATTTCCATCACTATATGATTACTCCCTTCTCTTTGGAACACTCTGGGGAATATTTTGCATGTTTTTGGACACTGCAGGTAATGGAGCTGCGAATTGTGTGATATTACCACAGTTTACGTTACCTCATTTCCGTGCTCTAACCGCCTGTCCGATAACAAGCAACGCCCACCTTTCTCCCATGAAATGATCGTCATTACCAGACCATTATAGCTGCATTATTATTTCCAACGATCTCTTCTCTTTGCCTTTTGGGTATTTTTTCTAAGGAAATGGAGAATTCTTCAATTGGATTGTAATGTTTGGGTTTTACTCGCAGCTACGTTTTCCTTCCTTCCAAATTGCCAATATCAGATTTACCAGATAGTGGAAGAGCTTAGTTAAACTGAAATCGAGACAATGCAATATCGAACAAGGGACAATGACATGGGTAGAAAAGGATATGAAATCGAAACTAATTGGATGAGCAAACATTCGAGACTTTCGTCCTTTCTGTGTACTTATTGAAATCACGCATTGTACAAACTCTAGTTGCATCAATGTACTTTATTACAAGCTTATATTTCAGTAACAATAGTCCCACTGAAAGTGAAAATCAACCCCGAAACTCAATTCAGTGCTGGTAAAATATTGCTTTCGATTTCTGGAGGAAAAGTGCGCGCAAAGTGAGCAAAACAAAGGTGAGTATGAAATATGGGTTTCCGGTAATACCCATTTATCATCACTTTTCATTATTTTTGTAGACTCTGCACCCACTACTTTTTCATCTTTTTTTTTGGCGTGGCTATAATAATGTGATGAAAGCACCCGGAGCTATTCACAGCCACAAATTGACTTTGAAATAAATAGGTTGTCGATGAACGTATAAGCTTGTGTGGTATAATTCTTGGAAACTGCCACAGATTGAACCAATATAGTAGTTGTTATTCCAAGGAACTTACTGGGCAATTAAAAGGATACTTTAGTGGATGAAAATGTATTGTAAAAATTAGAAAGTTGGTGGATAAAACTTAGTTTCGAAATGCAAATTAACAGCTGGAGATTTTGACGATGTGAAAAAGAATATTTGGCTTGATTTGGTCGACGAATTGAATAGATTGCTTTTTCTATTTNTTAACAGCTGGAGATTTTGACGATGTGAAAAAGAATATTTGGCTTGATTTGGTCGACGAATTGAATAGATTGCTTATTCTTTGTTTTTAGAAACTCAAAAGTATCAAATACTAGTAAGCAAAATAATTTTAAAAGATATAGAATCAAGTCTTTACACAACAAGACCTATTTAATTTAAAGTATGGCTTTTATGAAAAGTAGGTATTTGAAAATCATTATAAAACCAGAAACTTGTTCGCATTCATCCCTTTTCTGAATGAATTTATACTGCTTCATATTATATTTCATGGTTGAATGGTCAGGGTGTACGCTTGACTTTCTCTGAAAGAGAAAGTCGAGCAAGAACTCGAAGTAGATCAGAATATTGTCGTCTATATTTCAGTAAAAGCTGTGAAGATAATGATGGTTCGTTTAGGTCGATGATGTATGAAAGAATAGCTTTCTTATTTTGTATAATTTATATAAAATCTTACAAGTCCAACCCTTCAAGCATAAATATTCATTTATAGCATTTCATCCAGTTAATTTTAAACTGCAATAAATGGATGAAAATCAGGATTCTATAAGATACCTTATTAGTCGAGAGAGCCCCTGTTGTTTACGATAAAGGAAGCCTTAATCTCATGATAAATAGCTATATATAAAAAACTCCCGCATAAGCATTTTTGCACTAACCCACTTCTTATATATCATCCCAGTCATGATAAATTTCTAGGTTTTCTCCATTGCTTTCACTTTACTAATCGGACAAGCCAAGCCAAGAAAATGTATGCTCAATGCACATCCCCTTCCTCCGAATGGTGACTGAGATGGTAAAAGTTTTAGGTAGACCAAGTCGACTTTCTCCTAATGCTTTTCCGACATTGCGTCACCCAATAATAGGAATTATGCATGTTTAAATATCATCGTTTCTAGCCTCTGATTTGCACTTCCAAGAAAACCAACCGCCGTTTCTAGCCTTTTTTGAAAGTTAGCCAAACTTTGTTACATTTTGCCAACAGCGACTCATATTACATTTCCAGGTTATTCCTTGCAGTGCATAAAATTTTCATATATTCCGTATTCCGACTTGAAAGCCAATTCTCCCAGCTATTTAGCGTTACAGGTGGTGCGGTAGCAATTTTAAGTATTATTAAAAGCTCAGCTTTCAATAAAGGCATGTGTAATAAAAAGTTTCCAATTTAAAACTTGCATTTCTGCTTATTACCTGGAGCATTTCCGATAAAAAACAATTTCATAAAAGTTTTCTAAATAGCAATTTTATTTGAAAAACTAACTGGATTTAGACTTAACTCAAGCCTAAGTTTTTTGTTCATTATTCTACATCATCAACAAAAAGAGCTAGACAACAAAAGGAAGTCAGATCATTCATTTTCAATTGTTCCCTATTTACCTTATTTTGCCTTTTAACACTCCATACATGGCTTATT
>JAHZMU010001007.1:0-13482 GCA_027743725.1 Rambutsinella grinnellia | reverse complement strand
AATTAAAAACACTTTCAAGTAACTCACCGAAAAATTTATCAGCATGTGGATCTTCATGTGAATCCAAATTATCAAAGTCCACAAATTGTGGAGCATTAATGAAATCATAATGATCAACCTGATTAGAATCCGCCATGATTGTTGTCATCCGTTGTCTGAAAAATAGAAATGATTTGAAGAAAACTCAAGAAAAGAAAATACAATTTTAAGTACATTTCATACATCATTAGCTTAATTCAACATGGCAGATTAATGACAAATTTACCTTTCCGAATCCGGACAACTAACAGTTCTCACAAAAAATTATCAGGTAAATTGGCCTCCAAAAATTAATATCGAAGCAATCAATAATCTCCTTTATAAAAAAATTCAATCACAAATTAAAAACTCAAATCAATTTTCTCTCACTTCGCTCACTCGAAAGGAATTTTCAGCAACGGACAAAACAATGAATGGAGAGAGAAGACTTTTTTGGTAGCCGTTCAAAACACATGCCGCCTTGTAGAAAAGGAGCGAGAGCATACAAAAGCAACAAACAGTGGGCAAACGCATCAAGCAGGACCGTTCTTTCTTTCAAGGATTTCAGCTGGAGCAGCAGCGCAGCGCAGAGAAAACATAAAAATTTCCATTCTATCATGCATGTGATGATGTTCAGTTGTGTAGGATTTACATGTGATGTGATGAAAAAACTTGTGACAGTTTATAACAACGTTTGGATTCCTAAACATCCTTGAATCATTGTAATTCATTGTAATTGTAATTGCTAATTGTAAACTTTTTACATTGACTCTGGCAAGGCAAACTGGATTGAGGTAAAACTCCACAGTTTTTGTATAAAATATTGGGTGCTTTTATGTACTTTTTGCCGGCCTATGCGTACTTTGTTGCTTGTCATCCTTGCTTATAAAATGTAGGCTTCTAATATGAAAATATTCATCCAGATATCTCTTAACTCTGTATTAGTTTTTGCAAATTTAATTTTCATCTCCCTTACATTTTACATCTAGCCGAAAAACGAGGAGGTGAGTGCATAGACGTTTTGAAAGCAATCTCTGTAAATGCAGCGCTTGTACACATCTCTAATCTCTGTACACATGAATGATTACTTCCTTGCTGCATTCATAAATTTCATGCTAGACGCTGTGCTGGATAGTCTAATTGACTACTGTACTGGGGAGGGCTGGATTATACAAGATGATTTTTCAGACAGTCGTCTACTGCCCATTTTAGTGGAATCACTCATCTGAGAGCTCAACACAGATATATTTACCTGAACACAAATTATTCTTCATCATGCCTTTGAAACAAGTTACTTCTATTGCGCCTGTCAATATCGCTGTCATAAAATACTGTGAGTTTCACTATAAAATATATTGCAATTTAGTTTGCTTGAGTGAATTTTTAACTCAAAATTTATTTCAGGGGGAAAAGCAAATGAAGAGCTGATAATTCCTCTAAATGATTCTCTCAGTGGTACTTTACACACTGACCAGGTTAGTGTATTGCTCAATTCTTTGAAATAAATGTTCTAACATCTCTTGGTTATGCAGATGTGTGCAAAGACGACCGTAGCTTTCAGTCCAAATTTTACTGAAAACCGAATATGTGTTGAATGGAGTGGAAGAAAGCATTGAAAATCCCAGACTGCTCGCTTGCCTATCAGAAGGTTGATGAATAATGCATTTGACAAATGTAAGATTTGTTATTCTACTGCTATTATAACTTTGGTATATTATGCATCATTTAGTGAAGGAGAGAGCTAAAAAATCGGGAAAACTGTCAGAAGATGAACTGCAATGGAAAGTGCATATTTGCTCGGAAAACAATTTTCCTACTGCAGCCGGGCTTGCGTCTTCGGCGGCTGGATATGCATGTTTAGGTGAACCTTTTGATAATTAGCAATTTTTAATGCAATGTCATTCGTGATGCTAAACATTAACATGTCAATTTTACACAGTTTACGCCTTAGCCAAACTCTACCAAGTTGACGGCGACATTACAGCCCTTGCTAGACGAGGCTCGGGAAGTGCCTGCCGCAGCATTTATGGCGGGTTTGTCCAGTGGATTACTGGTAAAAATCCCGATGGGACGGATTCAATAGCAGAACAAATAGTTCCTGCTTCACATTGGCCAGAAATGAGAGTATTAATTTTAGTTGTAAGTTGGTAACGCTATCTCATCTTGCTCCGTAATCTAGGGACTATGCTTTCTTATAGAGTCGTTGATTATTCCAGGTTTCTGATTCAAGGAAAAAGACAAGTAGTACTAGTGGCATGCAACGTAGCTGTGAAACCAGCGAGCTATTAAAACATCGCATTGCGAAATGCTTGCCGGAAAGAATGAATGAAATTACGAAGGTTAGAAGTCAACCACACTCTTGACTTTTGATGCTTCCCATTATTACTTACAATTACTGAAAGATTATGTTGGAAGATATGAATTATTTTGTGTGTTGCAAATATAATTCATGTCATAAATAAACTTGCTGGAAGATCAATGGTAATGGAGCTATTTATGCGTGTACCAAATTATGATTACATACGAATAATTATTATTTCTTCAGGCTGCTTATACATTCGACGCGGGTCCAAATGCGTGCCTGTATCTACTGGAAAATGATGTACCGGCCGTTTTGTCGGCAGTGAATTACATGTTTCCTAATACAAAACCCCATCAGGAATACTACAGAGGAATGGAAATGCCAATGAATGATCTTCCCAAAGTAAAAAGATCATAATTTTATTCAAATCTGGTCAAAAAAGTTATTTTTTTAATGTTTGTTTATGAAGAATTTGGAGGGTGTGAAGCAAGTCGTGCCTTGGACGCCTAACGCATTGCGATATATTATTCATACAAAGTTGGGGGAAGGTCCGTCAGTACTACCTCAAGAAGAAGGACTGATAGATTCGGTGCCTTGGACGCCTAACGCATTGCGATATATTATTCATACAAAGTTGGGGGAAGGTCCGTCAGTACTACCTCAAGAAGAAGGATTGATAGATTCGGAAGGCATGCCCAAAAGAGTTGCTTAAATGTACAAATCACTGGATTGCCAATTTTGAAAATCACAAACAACAGTTCCTGACTTATGGGGAGGACGGGAGTAGAATTAATATAATTATAATTGGCCTGGGGAAAATCATGGACTCAGAATTAATTTTATCATGAATATTAATTTTCATAAAACACTTTATGTAATCATGAGCTTTGGTAGCATAATATGAACTTATTCCTATGCAAAAGATAAAAACGAGCTTTTATTGAGATGTTATTATATCTTTCATGGCATATTCATAAAAATATTGCATAAATGTACAAAACAATGAAGTTCAACTCCAAACATTTTGCGGATTTATCCACAAAAAAGAAATGCTCATTCCTGTGCACCTGTCAATTAAGCCAAACATTTTTGGTATACTAACTAGGATTACGTAGTTATTTCAGATCATGTTTATAATTGCAGTTTATGAATAATAATTGAGGAACTATAATATGTATAGCAGGTCTTTATAAAGTAAGCAAAAGCGTCCTTGCTAGCTGCGAAACTTATCCTACTCTTTGTCATTGAACTTGATCTTGTTCACTTTTTTATGCGATATTTACATTATGTATATGCACATCCGGATTATCCATACCCTGAACTTAGAATCAGAAGCAAGTCTTTGGTTTACCCAACTATCAAAATTTATACATTTTTGCTACTCATCAAGGCTGTCTGTATTTTAGTTCAACACTTGGTATGTAATACATACACAAAAATGAAAAAAAAATAGTCTAGTTCAAACCTTATTTTCCTGGAAGTCATTGGGATAAAAATACCATTTTGATAGTTACTACTATTCTATTATTACTAAGGTCTATGATCTATCAGTAAGTAGCCGCCATTTGAAAGAAAATATAAATTAGGCAAGCTCCTATTTTAGGCATCGTTTCCGTCTGTCTTTTAGACATCGTTACATAGTAAAACTATTAGAAGCTCGTTAGCCCGCAAGCGTGTGATTTCGTGGAAATATGACGCCTACTCACGCTTACAGCGAAAATGTCGAGCGAAGGGATGCAAAATGTCCTCGAGTGACGGATGCAAAATATAATGACTTGCGATTTACTAATATTCACTTTGTTGAGGCTTTAGGCTGAAGACGTCTCTTGATGAATGCATCTGTTGCAATTCCGTTCGACATATCTGAGGAAAATCTGAATGGGGCGCAGTAGGGGATACTTTGGCATTATTGTTAGTTATCATGTATGTATTTTGCAAGCAAGTATATTTGCAGACGAGTTGATCTAGTTTGTGGCTGTGCGTCATCTCATTGTTCACAACACGAATCCATGTTTTATGGTTATTTAAGTTTTATAGATGATACTTGATATGAACTTCTAAACCATATTATTTCATGGATTTCAACCAAATCAGCCAATTATGTGATTAATTCAGATTAAAATAGGTAAATTGGTCCATAAATATTAATCCTATTTCTTACTCTGTTTTATTGTCAACTGCCCTTTATGTAAACTACTATTAAGCCTTTCGACTAATTTGAACAAAAAGCACTGTAGGATTAATAGGCTTTATTATGGGACTCGTGCGAGGTCTCGTATATCCGCTTCTCAAGTGGACATTTTTTATCTTCTTCAGCATTCCACTGGAATGATTTCAGTAGATAAGAGATTAAAGAGCAATGAGAAACATTGACGTAAGCGTTTCAGAAAAAATAATATTGTACCAAGCCATGAAAATTTAAAAGGACAATGTTGTGTATTACCTATCCTGAAAATCGTTATCTAATCAATTGTACTTGTATGTTTTTGCTGGACAGCTTCCAAAATCTTAATTCCGTGAATTGTTTTAACTAAATGAGTGAGCTTACCTTCAATTAATCAAGTAGTTCTTTCCTTTTACGCTTGAAATTTTCGGGGAACTTTTAGATTAAAAGTATACGAAGCTATACGCATTTTCAGGAAATCCTTTTCATAACAATTGTCATTTTCTTATCAAAATTTACCATTTGATAAATGACCGGATTATAAAAATGATGGATGGCAATTTCAAAAAATGGATCATTCAAATTAAGTTTAAAGAGAAAAATGCACACGTTCCTGCAGGCCATAGATAATGAAAGCCATCATGTCATTTGTATTTTATATGATTTAGCACGGTCCATTTTTTGCCAATTTGAAGGAGGGTTTGTGTTAACGGCAAGCGGCTTAAGGTTCAATGATCGATTATTCCATGTTTGTCCATATTTTTTGCGCCCATTGTAGAAATCCCGTTACACAGAAAATTGCGTTTCTTTACTGAGTACTTAGAAAGATGATGGTTTGGGTCCTTTACGCAGTAAGTGTCAAGTAAAAACTGCACTAGTCATTGTTGACGCATGTTGCAATATTTGACACTTCGAATAAAGGAAACCAACTAATCTGTCAATCAATCAATTGCTGTCCCTTGCCAGTACCTAAGGTACTGTACCTTCAAAATGCTTTAAAATGTTGCCGCTATCGCTTGAAGCATTTTTTATGTTTTAACTGTGACCATCTTTATTAATTCCTTTTGTATTGTATGCTTGTTAATATTGACAAAATGTATTTGGTGACAGGTAAAACAGTGATTTAATTTTCAAGGAAGAGTATCAACGAAAATATGATGTATCAGCTTTGTAATGATATGCATAACTTTCAAAAAAGTTACAGTTTGCTAAACAACTCTAGTGTCTCTGCTGACGGATTGACAGAGAGTTTATGCGTGATAACGTCAATCATCATCCACCTTCATTAAATGTCCGTAATTAAATTGTAGAGAAAAACACAAGAAGAGTCGGTGTAAGTTCGGGTTAATCAATACAACGGACACAAAAGTATGAGCATAACATATTTATGAGCTAAAAAGAGATTTGTTATAATGCACAATACTTTCATTGCCAAACGCTGATGTAAACCAATCGCAGTATGCAGCGAGCTAGATCTATCTCTACATTCTCTTTGTCTACGTAAAATCGTGAATGAATTCTCGCACCTGGCTTGGTATAATAGACTCTGGCAATAAAATTTCAGCGTTTCATTTGCAGATTAGAAATCAAATGGTGAGAAGCTCGCATTAATCAAGGATAATATTTTTGGAGCTTGTGCCAAGACTAGTCTTTAAAATAATTAGTTAAAATTTAAAAATAGAGGCAGCAGACCTGCAGTAAAATTAAATTTATGTAATTAGTAAATGAACTATAATAAAAAAAGCTTTGATTTACATATTGTGTGAACATGTAAAAATAAAATCGGAAGCATTTTAGCCGTGAATGTGTAAAAGTGAAGTAGATATTAGCAGCGTGAATTTCGAGTTCAGTAACTGAACTTCAGTTTTTGTTGGATCACAAAGGCATCAATCATGAGTATGAAAAAAGGTTCAACCGGAGAGTTTAATCCAGCATTTGTGGATGAGGAGAAAGATAATGGAAAAGTCGGAGGTATTGCAACGATTGATGGAGGGGTTGGGCCATCCACGCCAGCAGCCCCGATTATGTCCTATGGCCCGAGAGAGAATAGAAGAATGCTAAAAAATGTATTTCTTATAAGTTTTGCATTTGCATTTCTTTTTACTGCATTCCAAAGTATGGCCAGCTTGCAAAGTTCCATAAATAAGGTAAAGAAATTTTAAAGGAACCGTATGAATAATTACGATAGCTTTTATGTAACTTCTGAAACATTACTGTAGGAATTGGGTACCTATTCGCTTAGCGTTCTTTATGGCAGTTTGGTTATGTAAGTCATTGTCTTTAATAGATGTTGACAATTAAAATTTTATGTAAGTAGTTATGAAATGACAAATGTCAATTCAGATCGAGCATGTTTTTGCCTACATTTCTCATCCGAAAATTCACGGCGAAATGGACTCTCGTGTTTGCCGTCTTGGGATATTCAGTTTATATAGCTGCCCAATTCAAACCAAGTTGGGGTACGCTAATCCCTGGCGCAGTAATAGTGGGTATGTGTGGAGCCCCACTTTGGTCCGCCAAGTGCACCATCCTCACCCACATTGGACATCAATATGCCCAATTAACCGGCGCTAAGGATGCAGAAGTCATTATTGTTCGCTTTTTTGGAATCTTCTTCCTCTTTTTTCAATCCTCGTCTATTTGGGGAAATGTTATTTCGTCACAAGTCCTATCGCAGGACTCTCGGAATTGTACTAATGTCGTGGAAGAAATTTGTGGGGTCGAATATTGCCCCGATACCAAGTTTTGTGATGCTAACTATACTGACAGTGATGATCCTCTAACTGACTCAACTCGCTATACACTTTCTGGTATGAGTAATGAATGACTTTTCTAAACTTTGTGAACAAGAAGCAAGCAATCTACTAATTACTTACATTTCTCTCTCACACAGGAATATATTTGGCATGCTCGTTGACCGCTGCCGTAATTTTGGCAATATTTTTGGATCCATTGACTAGGTACAAATTTTGCTTCAATTTAGTTTTGTTTGAATAATTTCAAATTTCACAAAAATCCATCAACATTACTTCAGATACGGTGAAAAAGAAAGAAGCGGAGCCACTTCCCAACTTACTGGAAAGGACCTATTTATTGCAACGTTCAGGCATATGAAAAATCCGTATCAGCTTTTAATGATTCCTTTAACAATTTGGTCGGGCATGGAGCTAAGGATTTTTCGGTTCTGATTACACTGCGGTAAATAACCAATCGAATGAATTATTACGCAGAATTTATGATTTATGAATTTTATTCAGGGATATGTAAACTGTGCTTGGGGCATTGAGAATATTGGCTACGTTTTAATATGCTACGGAGTAGTTGACGCCATTGGGTCAGTATCCTTCGGCCCGATTATAAAGTATACTGGAAGGGTGCCTATATTTATTTTCGGAGCACTTGTCAATATTGCGATGCTAATTGTAATGTTAACGTGGACACCAGACCCTGATACACCGATTATGTTTTTTGTCGTTGCTGGGTTTTGGGGAATTGGTGATGCCATCTGGCAAACGCAGATTAATGGTAAGTTGAGCACTGTTCCATAATGGAACATTCATTTTCATCTGAACTTCTAAAAATTTCATTGTTTACTGCAGCATTTTATGGAGTCATCTTCCCACAAGATGAGGAACCAGCTTTTAGCAATTACCGGTTGTGGGAATCGTTAGGATTTATCATAGCATATGTCTTTTCTAATGTCTTGTGTGTGAGAATAAAACTATATATTTTGCTTGCCGTCATTGCCGCAGGTATGACAGGATATTTTACAGTAGAGTTCCTAGAGAGGAAAAAGAAGAAATAATCTAGTCAACTCGAATATAATTTTCACTGCAATTGTATACAGATAAATATTTTATTTTTATGAAAGGAAATGGGTACCTGAGATATAAATGTTTGTAAACTAATATATAAGACCTGTCATAAGCAGCTTTTAGTATACGAAATTCTTAAATATAGATATTTAGGACATAGTTTTAATTAAGTTGTTTGTTGCAAATATTGTTTTGGATGTTGGAAGGACTCCTTCCGAACTTCCGAAAGAGGTGACAGCGGACAAACACTTTACCTACGCAGTATTTTCCTGTGTTGATTTTTGACTTAATAAGCATGGAAAGCTCATGCACAAAATATGATAAAAAGGACAAACAGATTAAATAAAAGGAAGTCATGATGTGGCAATATTAACCCAAAATAAAGACGAGTCTTTTTCCCCAACTAGTTTAGTTAAACTAGACAGCTCCATTTATAGCTAGAAGCGGAGCAAAGAAAAAATGATTGGTGTGTGATATTACGCATTATATAAAGATGTAATTCTTCCTCACAACCGTATTATTTTTGTTGACTTGTGTTAATTCCTCGATGAAGTAATATAATCATGTGCATAGAGTTAATATTTAATCAAGTGGCATTATTATCACATTCATTTATGCAGCAAAGTGTTTTCAATAGATACCCTTGACATTTGTAAATATTTTTTGACAATGATGAATTGAGGCATTGCGAGAAAGAATCGTAATTCCAGAAAAGTATGAAAAAATTCTATTTATGATAAAAAACTTTGCTAGATTGCGGAATGTTATAATATTAGTTATCTTTCCATCTAAAATGTCTACGATTATTTTAGTTTGTGTAGTACTCAGCTGCTGAGTCTCAGCATTAACTCTTACAACTTCCTTTCCAAAGCAATTACAGATATTAACGAGACGAGATATTTACAAGGAAGTCGCAATACAAAATTAATTGCTTATTTTACAAATTCCTGCTTACACCTGCCTAGCAGGTAGATTTTAATGAGCAGACATTTCATGGAGAGCAAACCAGTGAACCAACCGTTCTCATACTGAAGTGGCGACAGCAATTTCTTTGTTGGAATTCTCATATTTTTTTTATAAAAGCATGACTCCTACTAATTCATAACATATTGATGGGCATGTTTCATAAATATTACTTGATTATCATCAATCAAATAGTTCCCATTAATTCCTTATGCGCAATTCCCCTCCGCCAAGTTCAAACGGGATATCTTGTCATTTGGAGCGATTTTGATTAAAATGATGCTGTCTGATAATCGGAGGAGCACCAACCTTGATACTGTTCCATGGAGAGCGTTCAATGACGTTGGTTTGGTATATCCGCATGTGCTACAGGGGCATCAAAATTCATGGTCGAACATGTCGGACAATCAATATGAATGAGGCAATATATTAAAACAAATTTTGACAAAGCTTTGGCATTTCAGGAAATCCGTTTTTAGTTCAAATTTACATGACGCAGCCAAAAAAACCAGCATCATGCCCATCACATCAACTTGAATTCAGCCATAACCTGAATTCAAATGCATAGGGTCAAATATGATATTTTTTTGAAATCCAGTGAACATATTCTTGCAAAATTCTTCTCCATTTTTGCCTAAATTATTAAATCTTTAGTTTGCTAAAACTATATTGAACTACCTGCCTTTTTAGTGGCTTCTGTGGGCCTAATTTGAAGGTATTTAGTGTGCACATGTACGATAGCATTATTTAAGCCTAAATACCAACTAATCCACATTGACAGATCTCTTTTGATCACCAATATCATTCATTGAGATAACTCAGTTTAGATTGTCATATCGTAAAAATGCCACAACAGATTTTGTGCTGCAGTAATCCTTTTAAATTTTCAGTAGACGCGTGTTATGATAATATTGACAGATTGATAATAGCAAGGGTATTACTTGTCACTCGTTTTTACGCATAACATTAAAATTCTCAGGTTATGTACTTTTAATATAATTACCCAGTTTTATCTGTATTTAACATCCTTTTGGATAAATATGTTGACACACATACCTATTTAATCCCTTCTTGCTAAATCAAATGATGATCGATTAGTAATGCTACTAGTTTGTACTATATAAACTTTTTAATTTTCCGATGAAGCAATCAATGCAGCAGCACGACATGATCTGTTTAGATGTGTTTAGGTATTCGTCGTAAAGTCTTGTAGTGTCGTTCCTTGCTACACCAGGAATCGAGCCATTCGATTGCAACACGTCTTCCGGTTTACATCTCTAAAGAATCTAACAAATTTCAAACATGGATATAGTATCAATACCAGATCCAGACAGTAAAAATAATAATAAGACTTTTACCGAAGATAAAGCTAAGCGAAAAGCAACGCTTGAATCGCTTGCGTTTGACCAACTACAAAAATACTCGCCTAAAGAAAACCGGCGGATGCTAAAGAATGTCATTGTTGTCAGCCTCGGTTTCTTATTGCTGTTCTGAAGCAATCAATGCAGCAGCACGACATGATCTGTTTAGATGTGTTTAGGTGTTCGTCGTAAAGTCTTATGAAGTAGCTTCATTCATTGTTACGCCAGGATTCAAGCCATTCGATTGCAACACGTCTTCCGGTTTACATCTCTAAAGAATCTAACAAATTTCAAACATGGATATAGTACCAATACCAGATCCAGACAGTAAAAATAATAACAAAAGTCATGCCGAAGATAAGGCTAAGCGAAAAGCAACGCTTGAATCACTGGCGTATGACCAACTACAAAAATACTCGCCTAAAGAAAACCGGCGGATGCTAAAGAATGTCATTGTTGTCAGCCTCGGTTTCTTATTGCTGTTCACAGCTTTCAACAGTATTTCAACTCTGCAAAGCTCAATTCATTCAGAAGCAAGTTTTAAAACATTTCATGTGAAAAATTACTTAAACTGATTTCCCCATTTCTAAAATTCAGGGTGGACTTGGAACTATTGGATCATCAACTATATATGGAGGGCTGATCATTTCGTCGCTCCTTCTTCCCACCTTTGTTATTCAGAAATGGACATCCAAATGGACAATTGTTATTTCCATGTGCGGCTACATGTTGTACATGGGAGCTCAGTTCTATCCTTCGTTTTACACAATTATTCCAACGGCACTGGTTGTCGGATTATCTGGAGCTCCTCTCTGGTAAATACTCCAAGAAATCTCTTCATATGAATGCCCACGATTACTTAATTTTTGCATTGTTTTGTGCAGGGCATCCAAGAGCTTTTACGTTACTCATGTAAGAAATCTAAAGGTAAATTTTATTCTGTGAATTTTTGGAAAACAAGTTGAATTTATTTACAGGTAGGAAACCAATATGCCCACTTCGTAAGAGATGACCCAGAAGTAATCATAGTTCGCTTCTTTGGAATATTCTTTTGTCTTTTCCAAAACTCACAAATATGGGGCAATCTTCTATCATCATTAATCTTGTCATCAGGCATGTCCAATTGGAAACCTAATGAAACGCAGCTAGAACGCTGTGGTATAGACTTCTGCCCTGGAGACTTATTTGTTGAAGAAGATGAGGAAAAGTCAAAGGATTTAAAGCGAAAGATCAACATATTTTGCGGAGTGTGTATAATCATAGGCGTTATTGGAATTGCATTTACAGCTTTCTTCCTTGATTCTTTGGCTAGGTAAGCTGTGGCATTGAATTTCTTACAATTTCATTTATAGAATATTTGTGTAATGTTCAGATATGGAGAAAAGGAAAGGTTGGAAGCGGAAGCAATGGAGAAAAGTGCAACAAAGCAACTTGTGGCAACGTTTAAGCAGATGAAACGGCCTTATCAATTGCTGCTGATACCGCTGACTATATTTTCAGGCTTGGAGCAAAGTTTCTTTGGGGGAGATTTTACACAGGCATTCGTTACTTGTTCCTGGGTAAAGACTGATACTAATCAAACGAAATATCTAATTTGTAAATATATAAATATTTTTTAAATATATGAGGCTCTAATTAAATAATTTCCAGGGAGTACAGCATGTCGGATATGTCTTCATATGCTATGGCGTCGTCGACGCCACCTTGTCCCTTGCATTTGGCCCACTCCTTAGACGTGTTGGACGTTTGCCGATATTTTTACTAGGAACTCTTATTAATGTCGGCATAATAGTAGTGTACTTTACATGGAAGCCGGATCCTGACAATTCAATAATTTTCTTTGTAATTGCTGGCTGCTGGGGAGCAGCAGATGCAGTTTGGCAAACGCAGATAAATGGTAAGTGACATGAGCAAAGGCGTTCCAAACTTATAATGAAACATTTTTCTATTACAGCTTTCTACGGATTCATCTTCCCAGACGCCGAAGAAGCTGCATTTAGTAATTATAGATTTTGGGAATCCGTTGGGTTCATTATAGGCTATGCTAACAATAATATTTTATGTATAAGACCAAAATTGTATATTCTAATCGCTTTTCTTGCTCTTGGAATGTTTTGCTACATAATTTTGGAAGTGAAAGAGGGTCGAAAAAAGTCAAAAGATAAGGAATCGTCTGAAGAAAGCTAATTTTTTTACCAATACTCATTAAAATATGTAAATTTATACAACTTCATTTGTAGAACTCGTTACTGCTTCATTTTATTCATGAATACACATTCGAATCAAATTCAGGAATGCACCTATGGCCTATGTACAATCAATAGATTAACAATCATCCGTCGATTACTTCATCTAACCCTTTCTATTTATTATACAATGACTTCTACTCTTAAATTTAAAGATGACAGTGGTGGTGACTGGTTTCCGCCGACTTCGTTTAGCTGCAAAAAATTAATAAAAATTCGTCAACATCTGATATCTCTCGTGATAAATATGTCGGCAATTAAAATAGATTAAAATACATAAATTAAAATTAAATAAACGTACCCTGAAGTTACTGGCTTTCCGTCCTTCCATGCTGTAAATTTAATACCACTATCCGCCCTTTTAGCAGCTTCCGCCTTAAATTCCCCTTTTAGCGCCCCCCGCACTACACGGGCCGCAATAGAGGAATATTGGATGTAGCTATAAAATAATGAAAAAGTTTATCAATTTTGTTAAATCTAAAAATTTAAAATTGCAAAACACTTTTGTTTAGCAAAAAATCACACGCTTTTCACAAATATTTTAGACTCACTTTAATCCTGCAGCTCTCCAAAAAGTCATCTTGACTTATTTCTCCTTCTGGACTAACCTTTT
>JAHZMU010001006.1:0-10967 GCA_027743725.1 Rambutsinella grinnellia | reverse complement strand
TCCTAACCCACTTTCTCAATTGCAATCTATATAATATTCAATTTTATTTGTGCAATCTATCAGATAAAACCCGATAGTAAATATTATTAGAGTAAACTATAATATTGGCTTTTTCAATTACATTATTACGATATCTCTTTTAAAATTTGCAATTCTTTAAATGAAAGACCAACGATTTCACTTTGGCAAGAAAAATTGATAGGATAAAAAGGGGCACTCAATCAATATAGGTTTTGGAGTGTTTTAATTCCCTCCTTATATAACGATTTTTCATCCACTCCAACCATGAGAGTTTGAATGTTCCTTTTATTAAAAAAATGGCTGATGAAAGTAAACATTAGAGAAGTCAAGTGTCATATCCTAAAAACTTTTACGTGTTCCTTTCTCCCTAATAAAACTATTTGTATAAACAAGCAATGTCTATATGAAAGTTCTTTCTTTTTCCAGTCTCTAGGAAGTACACGTCGGATGAAGGCACTATGTGAAGAGGTAAGTTATAACAAATTTATTAACTATTAATGCAAGCAATCAAGAATTATTATCCATCGAGTCTCTAAGTCGAACCTGTCAATTCTTTTTCATCGTAATAATCCAAGCGTGTAACATTAACCAAGTTATACTGATCGTCTGCAATAAAAACTTTTCCATTTCTATTGTTCAGGCAAAGGAAGCAGGAATTCGTACTCTGGTAGCTTTAGATGATCAAGGAGAGCAATTGGATCACATCGAGCAGGGAATGGTACAGATTAATGAAGACATGAGAGAAGCAGAGAAGAATCTCCAAGGCATGGAAAAGTGTTGTGGACTTTGTACGTTACCTTGTGGGAAGTAAGTAGTGTTCTCTATACACCCTCGATTCAAGCTTTCTGTGCGGCTTACAAAGTTTTCCTTTAAGAAATAAAACCTATTTTAGATTCATGGCGGAATGCTTCGATAGGAAAATGAGAGAAATCAGTGGGGGTGACTTGCGAGCCGAAATCGACTAGCAGAAACCAGTGTGGATATCTTATTGTAGTGTTTCCCTTTTTCTCCTTTCACTCTTTTCACTCCGAATTTAATTGAATGAAGATAATTTGTCAAGGCATGATATTTATAGTGGAGACTGTAGATAGTGACATTCTCTTTTGTTCAGCTAAACAACAAAAACTTGTCACTCTTGTTTCCCTAATACATATGTATGTTCTTTTCATTAAATTCGTGTACGCTTTGTTCGCTTTGTGAATCAAATAATATTAGCATTATTTACAGGAAGATAAGGTTGATCATAATTTTCAAATTTTCAATGTTATCATTGTTCACAGAGGGGCGAGTGAGTTCAAAGAGGATGCCGGAACATGGAAGGGAAATGATGATGGGAAAGTTGGAAATGGGCAGCCACAGAGAATGTGTGATGATGCGGGTGTACCAGCCTATGGAGGTTATATTGCCAAGTAAGAAGATATTTTCCTTCCGCTATTTGTATGGAGATTCTTATCAATGTCATTTTCTCTTTTTATTTATAACAATGGATTGATGAGAGGTCGTAGTGATTGGAGTCTTTGTGTGGATGAAAGCGGTAAAAATGACTTAAGGGATTTCAGTGTCATTATCTCATAGGACTATTTTTTACATGTTTTATTGCAATATAGCATGTTGGGATTTTGCTAAATATTGACAAAAGGCCAGTTTTGGCAAATAAATTTTCTTGTAGTCAACGTTCGCGCCAGCAGACAGGGCGTCTCCAGTCGTAAATATGTGCGTACCTACGTCCATAAAAGCATTTGGCATTGATGTGAAAGGGTCACTTTCACCATTAAATAAAAACTAAAACTTGGCCGGTGGACTAATAGTAGAGAAATTAGAGAGAAGGTGGAGATAGTCCACCCCAATCCTATTAAGCTAGAGGCAAAGTAATTTCTCGTTTCTGAAGATTTCAGCACCAAACATTGACATCCTAACACGGTTATTTTCTCTAGACGTATTTGCAAAAGTGCATTTTAGTTTATAGGTGAAACTTTTACTCTATGGAGTGTGAAGGCCACCCATTTACGTTTTTATTAGGAGAAGCATTTTCATGTTGAAAACAAATTCATTATTCTCGTCATCCATTTACCTTGTGTCTGTCTGGGAGAAATCTCGGAGTGTAATTGCAACTTCCATACATTACACAATGTAGCATTCCTATTGCGGAACGACTCTCTTTTCAGACTTAAGCCTTCGTTTTTAGCAAAGCCCTTAGTGAACCTATAGCTCTCACACCCGTTCGTTGTCCTTGAAGCCGAGGCAATGACAAATGCTCTTCTCTTTTCTCGCACTACCCACTTTTGCAATTGTTGGCCCCAGTAGAGTAACTTCGAAAGATAAAGGAACGGAGAGAGCCGAAAGTGTACAACAGGCATAATAAATTGTTTAATGGGCTAGGAGCAAAGGACGACAGACGACGTTCTGTCTATGGATAAGGTTAACTCCATAGCATGAGAGATTGTTCACTATGGGTTGAGCAATAGATAAGAACATGATTGTTGAGGTTACACTCTCCGCACGAAAGAGACTGGAGTGATACAGAAAATAGGGGTATACCACAAAAAGCTCTCATGACATATTAGATACTCTTTGTTCCGGGATGACGCTGGATGGTACAGACTGAATTCAATTTTCACTTCTAGTATTGATGAGCACAGTCAATGAGTGAAAACGTAGGGTTAAAAATTTATGCTTTCTCCTCTCAAAAGATTCGACTTTGAATCCAAAATATTACTTCCAGCTTCCAATACATTATTCGTTTGATTATTTCAGGATTACTAATGATGCTCGAGAAGACGAGATGGAGAATAACATGGAGGAGGTGTCAATTATGGTGGGAAATCTGAGAAATATGGCAATTGATATGGGTTCGGAAGTCACGAATCAGAATCAACAAATTGATCGTATTAACTTGATGGTATGAAATATCACAAACATTTGCAACTTTCACCTTTCTCTTCGGATTACACAATACTTTCATTATGATAATGCTTTTTTATCCATCTACTTCCAGGCTGCCTCCAACGAAGTACGAATATCAATGGCTAACGAACGAGCTAACAAGCTTCTGAAATAAAATGGACGTTGGGGAAAGTCGAGAGATTCTTACAATTTACATTATGCTACCTACATTATTTATATCTTGGAGAGGAAGCACAAGATACTGAAGAAAAAATAATATCGGCTCTGTGTGTGATTTTGCTCTTAAGGTTTACTGACGGACTACAAGTCAAGGAGATACTGCTGGCAATACAATCTTTTTTGTGTGGAAGGAGAACTATATATTGTTATATGAATGTAAATATAAAAAACTAACTTGAGTCTAATTTTACTAGCAAAGAAATAATCTAGTTGCAGATTACTCATTATTACTAATCCCCTTTTAGTAGCTTTATGACTAGGATCATACTGTTTCTTTATGATATGCTGACAAATAACTCCAATTTCATTTTGATGACAAAAAACGCGCACACTAGGAAAGCTTTGAGATTTTGTAAACTAATCTCTGAATCTTTTGCTTGAAACTTTGTCTCTAGGATTAAATATAGTTGATGAGTGTGCACATGGCTTCACTTAATAATCTCAATAGGAAGTAGGAAAATGTAAATAAGTTGTTGGTTTTTTGACAAATGAGATGAATATTATTGTCTTAATAATTGCAGGACAATTTAAGTCAAAACTATTTAGGTTATTCATTCTACTACTAATCCTATAACTTTAAAAGTCCTACAACAGAAACGTTCAACTTGTGCTTATTCAGAGATGATTGCTACAATCGGTGACCTTAGCCCGTGTGTGATGATGGCTAAACTAACTAACTATAGTACTCGTGTTGATTGACCGCGTCTATGTTCTTTTCCGTACCTTTTTGTGTAAAGACTCGTTACTAACAAAGTCGTCTATGAGGTTCCAAGAGTTGACATTAAGTTTTTAACTGTAATGCCGACCTGACTTTTACTTTCCTCTATATCGAGCTGAACTGTTAAATGATTTCTTGTAAGGAGCTGTCTACCTTCTCCATTTTCTCCCTTCCAGTGTTTGTGGATATTCCTTGAGNTACTTTCCTCTATATCGAGCTGAACTGTTAAATGATTTCTTGTAAGGAGCTGTCTACCTTCTCCATTTTCTCCCTTCCAGTGTTTGTGAATATTCCTTGAGCAACATTTTAAGCATAAAAATACATTGCTCAAGCTGGTATGCGTTGCCTTCAATTTAGTCAACAATATTATTATATGATTAAATCTCTTAAGTAAACTTTTATAACTTTAATTACTAAATATACTAATTTTAATCGACAGTTTACTAACAATATTCCTATTTTCTGTCCGGTTATCTTCAATGCAACTCAAGTGCACATATTTTCGCTCTCTTTCTTTCTACGAGAGATTTAGTAAAGACGTTTGCTATTAAGTAAACAAAATAATTTAGTCAATTAAATGTTTTGTCATTATGTGAAGTGCAAATATTCTTTAACTCTTCAACTGCTCTATTTTAATGTGACGCTAAATGTTCTATTTCCTGTTATGCTATACGTCTTTAATGTCATGTTGCTCTCTCTGTGATCAATGTCTGTTCAAGTCCAGTCCAAAAGCTAATTTCGTTTTGGAATGGGTCCTTAATTTTGAAGATAGTCCTTATATGGTTGTTACTTGCACACCTAATTACTGATCGTGGGACTTATTTTGACTTAAGACTCTCACATTCCTTTATTTGCTCACATTTTTGCCGTTATTTATGCAAGACAACATAACAGTCCACTCCCCTTTTAATTAACTATAAAATAGCAAGTTTAGAACGCTGGTCTTGGTCCGATTAAAGAGGATGATTTACCTTCTCATTAAGCAATTGCACTAACTAGTATGGGCGATTCACTTTACTGGATGTGTTGTTAATAAGTCATAGCTTATACTTTAACGATTAATGTGCTAACATTCACTAGAATTACAAACTTTACTGGATTTAATTGAATAACGATAATAGATATGATTGTTTAGACATTTAACAACTAACAGAAACAACTGGGTTCAAGTCTTGAGTATTTGAATATCGTTGGAATTCGGAACTATGCAAATAATTGTACTAATTTCATTATTAACAATTCGACAATTTATATGAGTTTAAGGAGGTGCTGTGCATACTCTACCCCCAAAAAATACCGAACTTGATAAGGTAGATGAACTTAAAGAAGTCATTTAGTTTGAACCACTTTGCCAAAATTACATGAATCTTTCCAAATCGACTATCATATCCGCTTTTATACCTATCAAGGAAACTTGAATATCAAAATTCTCTCGACTTTTTCAGTGGCAATCAACAAAAAATGAAACAAAATTATACTTTATTTTATACTCTTTCCAAACAAGAAATTGAAATAATGTGAAAGTAGAAACAGAGATTTGATACTTCAAATACGAAAAGAGGCTGTCCTCATAATTTTTCAAACGAATTCCGAAAGGCATTTCACGCTATAGATGTACCTTAAAATTATTTTTCCAACTTCCTCCATGTAGGAAAACCCGAATGGTAGACCTATAGCTGCGGATGTAAGATATTTGCTAGTATTACCAAAATTGCTTTTCCTAAACAAAACTGCAACAATCATTCCAACTTGTCCTTTCAACTATCATAATCAGAATTATCGATAATGCCGGGAAATGTGTAAATATCCGTGTAAGTATTTTAAAATTGTTGATTCCTTATCAGATCAAAATGTATTCCTAAAATAATGAAAAATCTATTCTCTCTATTCTCTATACGTGTATAGATGATAGTGCTATAAAAATTGCTATTTTACCTTCTAAGAACAATCATTGCTACCGTGCTGTTTCAAATCAAACGTATCATGAATGATAATAATCAAAATTAGCCAATTTCAATCGTATTCAACCTACATATTGTGAATTGATTAGTTTGAGAAATTACTTCAACATTTCAAGCCTAATTGAAAAATTTACCTTGATCTAACAGTATTCAGCAACTAACTTGTTTCATGTGAAAATTTTCCTCTTTCCTCTCTTAAAATTAATTAGAATGGGTTATCTTCACTAATTCACTAGTAATTAAAATATAATGATGATTGATGATAATTATACTTGTTTATTATAATTATATAAAGTCTTTATTCCTACAGAATAATAAGCAGGTTAAGATATTGTCACAGAGTACAAACCTACTTTCATAGTAGGTGAGTATACTTTGGAGAAAAAATCTATGTTTGTCTACAGCCCGATTTCAACAAGCAGAGCTTTCACCTTGAATGAGATGAAGGCATTAAAGTAACAGTTGGTTTTTCTGTTTTGAAATATGTTACTGTACACGATGAAAATGTGTTACTAATTATGTGCGATGTAGAAGCGTTCGTTATAATAAAATTATCTTGAGAAAATGGGATTTTTAATTGTTTCAATAATTAATTATGTTTTGCACGTGAGGAAGTAATTAAATGATAAAATCATCAACTCTTTGCAATTTTTTTAGGTTTCCAAAAAACTGTATAAGCTTTATTGCAGTCAAAAAGGTACATAAATTAAGTTCTCCACTGGAATCATTTTCCAATCACACATTTCTAAAAAAAACAAATTACTACCTTGTGTAAAAAAAAGTTTTCGTTGCATACATACATTTTATATTTCTCACTCATTGTACAAAAATTTGTCACATGAAATCACGTCTTTTTTGTCGGCACATTCTGTTGGTATGTTTGTGTCAATTTCTTATAATTTCATGCATAAAAGTTAAATATCAAACAGGAAACTAGTCATTGTCAAGAAATTGGATTCACTGTCCACGTATATCTTGTTAGTAAATATTAATATTCCTTAGGTTTTTTACTCTTAAAATAGGGAAATTGAATCAATCAGCACATGATAATACGAATGGTTTTAGTTCTATATACCATATAATTATGTACAAAGGTGACAGGTACACGTACCACAAAATTATTCGCTTGAACTGCTCGAATTTTCAAAATTCTCGTCAGCTCAGAGCAAATAAAATTCTTACAATTAGCTAAATATAATTCTGAATAAATTAATTGATCTTTAAATTAACAACGCTGATTTGTGAGAAAGATGTAGACAATGAAATCAAAAAGTACCCCAAAATGTTTCATGATTTAAGATCACATAAATGAAAGAATAGGTAACAGCCAATTTTTCACCACTCATCAGTTTCGATTATGCGAAGAAAGTAGAGAATCCCAGGCTCCCACTTGCATCTTTCTAACTTATATTTTCATTGGATAAGGTATAAACTCTTTGGAATAGAGTTTCGTTACATAAAATCCCCCGAGAAAACATAAAAATGAGAATGTTACAGGACTTTTCACTGGTACAGTGGACATTTAACCTTTAGGCTTAATGTCTTCTGATGACCAGCACCCAGCGCTTATACTTCTCCGTGTAAATACGTACTAAAAACTAGAAACTTAAAGCTACAAACTATTACTCTAGTACTGTATGAAATCGCTAATAACTTTGGCAATTTCGAAGACTCAAAAACACATTACTTTACGTCATGTATTCTACTATAATTAAGTTAGTAATTTTAAATACCCCAAATAATTCTCATTGCATGTCAGTTCCATATAATTCCATTCCGTGTTACTTATCACTAATTTTATATTTCCTCATTAATAGCCGTAAAAATAATTTCTGTGTGATTGTCATCGTTTAAAATTTGTCTGTTTTCCCAATTCCAAAAAATTAATAATGTAACCGAAAAGGAAACCAATTATAGTAATAGCTTACAAACTAACGTTTTGTCTAAATAATTTGTTTCCAAAAGCATACATACCCCTACAAAAAAAACAGGTAACTGAAACACAATTGCAGTAAATTTAACTTTTCTCATCTGAATGGTATTCATTCATTCATGAACTTCATTCCTCTAAACAAATCACTGGATATAAATAAATAGTTTAGCTAATGTTTTAATGAAATCATTGCATTATGTGTTTATGATGACCCATTGATGAACCCCTCCATGGTCGGCTTTTCGCCATGAAGCAAACGGCGGAAGCGACATATAAGAGTAAAAGCATTGCACACACTACTGACAAGACCAAGACGGAGTTCCTGGTTGGGCAGCTAACTGCTGGGCCATATTCTTCAGAATATGTGGAACGGTGATGAGGTCCATATCCGCCGGCGTAGTTGTTGTTATAATCGCTGTATGGAGATCTTCCGTAACCACCGCTGAACTTTTCGCTTGGGTATCCCCCGATGCTATTGTCCATTTGGTCAGGCATGCTGTATTTTGGCATGTTGGGTGGAAGCTCTTCATTGAAGTCCAAGACGAGAATTTCCTGGCTCAAGGTAAGATCAGCGTTGGTTGCATTGACCAAAGACTTGGCTTCTTCGTCATCAACCGCACGACGCTTCCTCCTACCGTAGCTTGGGAATACTTCTCTGTTGTAGTTACATTCGGCCTAGACATGTATAAAAATTGTATAAAAATAAATGAGTTATATAATAATTCATTTTTACCCGTTAGGATTTAATTAAATATTATTCATGAAATTAACTTACAGCAGGGCACGGTCCCAAACAATATTTCACGTTACATTGGAAGATTACTCCATAAGACTCGGTGAATCTGAAGGCTTCATACTCGGCAAACAAAGAGTATTGGTTGGTCTGCTCGAATTTGGGGAAAATGCTGGGCTCAACGGGGCACCTATCATTGTCAGACAAAATTCGTGATTTAATCTATTTCAAGTGGCCAGTAAACTTTGTATTTTTCAACGAATTAATTATCTCCCACTATTTTTACTCATTATTCTGACAAATTGCAAAGTGTAACAAAGATGCACCACTTACCCTTCATCATCAATGATGTTGAATGTGGATCGTGAGTCCTTGGCCATGGCGATGCAGCTCCTCGCAAATATGCCGTAGGGAGCTAATAAAGAGAAAATGTGAATATTAAGATATGAATTTGAATATTCAGAGCGGAAGATGAAAATAGATTCAGTCAAGCAGTCAACACCAGAGAGGAAAAATAAGCTCATTTAGATGAATGGCCCAATTAATCCAAATTCCCGATCAGTGTGTCATGTCGTGATTTAAACTGAGTCCCGGGCTGTGAATCTTTTCATAAGTAATTTATATCCGTGATAATAATAATCAGCTATAAATAGCGATAGCACGCTACGATACAACTCATTTCCTAAAGCTCTTCTTTCACGCAAATAGTTTCCTTGAAAAGGACAAAGTACTTTGAAAAGTTGACACACTGATAGTCGGAAACCAGACTGAGCATATTGAAAGGTAAATGCATATGGCCAAGAGGAAAGAATTCAAAGTATTTTAATCATGTATATTCTGTGAGTCACGAACTGTTGTTCCTACAAGAAAGAAAAGGGAGGAAAGCAGGTTCCCCGGTATAGTTTAGGACTAATTGAATGGCGTAATTAAATTGAGGTTTGCTATCTACTTTATTTGGAGTGATGGGAATTACCACAGACTGCGTGTTGCAATCTTGTCCGGAAAGACTAAGATCGAGACGGAAGACATCAGAGTCAATAACATCCACATTGCAGGTTTCAGAACGGCCCATTGCGTAAATCCTTCCGTTGAAAGCCTTATTAGTTCTGACTTGAACAGCGATACGTGTGTCCTTACATTGCACTTGGACTGAAAGAATACAGTTTGAATTTGAAATTAATTTATGTGCATTCTCCTGTCATTTTAGACAAATTAGCTCTCTCCATGGGGCATCACGGCGAGACGATTTTTGTCAAAGAGAAATTGCATTTTTAATGAGACATGCGTCATTCACTTACCGTCATAGCAGGTGCCAGTATGATCGCAGTCAGCTTCTCCCTCCATTGGTGGCTAGAATATTATGAAAATCAATCAATTGAGTAACTCGACACAAAAATGCTTTTAGAAATTATATTGAAAGTTACCTTGAATGTTCCAGGATTGAGATCTTCAATATCTTGTGGCATTGAGGGTGGTGGACGAGTGATGTCATTGTCTGTCTTTGTATTATCATCACACATACCCTCTTGGTATTGACCGAGTGGACTTCCGTTATCAAGGAGTGGTCTCTCAGTGTTCAAATAAGTAGCTGGTCCATCGGGGAGAGTGTGATGGTCAAGATGATAGAGTTGGCAGTTGTACATGGATGAACTAGTTCCGGAGGCAGAAGGCTTGAAGAGGAAAGATCTGCACAAGAACTCATCTTCAGTTTCACAAGCACGCTTGCAAGCGCTCAACCCAGAGGTCTGCATCTCTTTGTCAACATAGTAGTGGAGTCCAACGTAGTGGGCAATTCTGTCTTGAGGAACTCCAATTTGGGGTTCAGCA
Source organism: Rambutsinella grinnellia (assembly GCA_027743725.1). Taxonomy (NCBI): domain Eukaryota; kingdom Metazoa; phylum Arthropoda; class Collembola; order Entomobryomorpha; family Entomobryidae; genus Rambutsinella; species Rambutsinella grinnellia. The sequence goes on along the minus strand of JAHZMU010001006.1, from coordinate 651 downwards.
AAGCTCCGCTTTCCCTTACAGGTTTGGTTTCCTTGAAGGCACAAGTTCTCAAAGTAGTCGACTCCTGTTGCGTCAATAAATTCAGTATTTGCTACAGTCCTCCTGTCTTCCTGACTAAGGTGACATTGAAGAGTGACATAGTTGTATTCTGCTGACCGACAGGTGAAACGTCTCTGCAATTGAAAAAATAATCATTTAACTACTGCACAACTTTCGATCAAAACGAGTTTCTCATTTTTCCATCCCTGTCAATTTAACAGTTCATCATTATCATTCCCTAATGATGTAGGTTGTCCCTACAGGTAAAAATAATCATAAGGATGCAAATCATATCGACTCATGAGACCAACTCATCATTTACATCGTCCACCTTAACGAATTCAGTAATAATATAATCACGATAACTGTCTCCGTCTACCCAATTCTCCGTTAAATTAAATTACTAGCAGGAGAAATACAATTATGACATTGACATTGTCTCGTAATACTGACCAAGTCTTATAACCAGTATTTATTATGCAACAAAATGCGAATCTGTCAGTTCCACCGCAACTCAAGATAAAAACTTGAGCTTTTCCTCCAACTGACAGCTTAAATACTGCTTTCCGCTTTTAAATACAAAATATTATAGAATTCCCATCCATTTCATAA
>JAHZMU010001004.1:0-10743 GCA_027743725.1 Rambutsinella grinnellia | reverse complement strand
CTCAAATGATCAAAGCAATTCTTTTGTTATTGCTAAAACCAAATGGTCTTTTTACTTCGGGGTGAAAATTGAAAATAACATGTTACGCACAGAAAAGGAGGAGAAAACGTAAGAGGACAATCATCTACCCAGGGTACTTCTAGTAAGCTGATGGGAGACAATCTTTACGATTACCTCTTTTCGTCAGGACAGGACCACATATCGACTTTTCTAATATGCGCTTTTCTTCTCTAATGATGGACAATCCATAAAGGAATAATTTACTGAGAACTGAAAATGTTTTTCTACATCTTCCCACGCACACCCTAATCAATTTTATTACCTTTTCATAACAGTCAAAAGTTGCAACTGACTTTACAAACTGTTTTTGGGCAAAACGACTTTTGCCTAATGTTGTGTTACATAATTATTCAAACTTTTTGGTTATGTCAACGTCGTCATCATTGAAGTAGTCTAGAGTTAACTTTAAGAGCTCATCTTACACACGTTTGGGAAAGAAAGCGAAATGAAAAGTTGATATTACGCCATCAGAAACTTCAAGTCAACCGTTGCAACAACAGTTGGCTTCGAATTCGTGCTGGTCGTTGTTCAACTGTTGCCCTTTCCAAAAAACAATTGCATACGATAATCTACATAAAAGGAGAGCAGATGGATATAGAGTAAGTAGAGAGACAACCCATTTCAAAGAGTAATTTAACGTTTCTCTACTATATACTTGTCGTGTGCACAAGCAGTGGAGCAAGTTGATACTTCTTACAAGAAAGATGGTAATTGTGTAACAGCGTGCAGCTGCGGTCGTCTTCGAAGGATAAGAAAAAAGGTCTTGCAATTGTTATACTTGGTTTTGGCTCTGTACTACTCATCCCAATCCTAACTCTCGCCTCATTGTTAGCTCAGGAGGATAATGATAATGACTGTAAATAAGAAAGTGGCTCGGTTTCTTCTCTCTACGAAAAAGAATACGACAACTAGTCTTTCGAAGGCAGTTGTCCAGTATCAGTTGTGAGAAGACGAGGAACGGTTCTCAGCATCATTGTTGAAGAGGATCATTACTATCCACTTTGAGACTTTTTATCTTTGGGAATCTCGTAAAAAATTTAAATACAAACGTTCAAAGTTTGAGGTGATGGTTATTTATTACTGGGAAAAAATCACAGCGTCATCATCTTCGTGAAAGGAGGAAACCTGTTGAGTTTTAGAGGAGACAATAGTGTTTGTGGCGCGCTAAGAGTGGGAGAGTGAAACTTTTTGAAAGAGAAATATTAGGAGATTCAGAGATTCTCATTAGATTAGTAACATTTATTGTTGTAAGCGAGTTGTTGAGAGAAGGAACTAGCTACTGGTCTTTATTCGATTGGTGTTTTGTAATCGTTACGACTTTCAAAAGAAAACAAAAAAGACAATTTCGTAATTTGTTTTGGTTGTTATTTAAGTGGTTTGGTTTGGTAAAAGTAGGAGAAAATTATGAGTTTTTGTTGACTGTAAACTGTTAAAAAGGCTTAAATAAAAAGCAAAATGTTAATCTATATCGCTGGATATGTCGACGCAACGCCTTACGTTGGAGGGGAGTATCCCGTCCAACTACAGGCTCCCCTTCCGATCGGATCATGCTCGCCTGCTTCATCAGAACAGAGGTAAAATTATTCTGCTAACTGCTATTAATTACTGCTTAATCTGAGTTAATGATGACTAATCTGGGCTGGGAATTATCCAGAAAAAATCATATCAGATCATGAGAAACGAGCTGCAGCTGCAGCTTAACCGCAAATTACTCCAAAATTAGTCTTGGACAGGTACAGGTTCATAACCTTTGAGACATGAAAGGATAATCATTTTCTGATATGACTTATCTAAAAATGGTTGATGGGAATTAGACGAAAAAGCTTGATTGCTCTCTCACGGAAAAAACCTACTACCTGTCTTCCTCCCATCACTTCACACAAAGGAAGTGTGTATGACTTGGTTATGCTTATTCTGGTTTCAACAAGACTTTATAGTAGAAAAAATACAAACGCATTGTGTAATATATAACGGGTACGCAAAAAAGCGTAGCTGTTTTTGGCAGAAAAATTGTATTTTTACTCCCCCTTTAGTAATAATGAAAAGGAAGGAGGTGCGCTTTTATTTATTATTTTTCCTTGAATGATTGTTCATAATAAGAAAGGTCAAGTGAGAAAACAATAGTTAAAGAGGGGAAGACTATAAAACATTTTAAAGACCGGTTATAGGCCATTGGACATGATCGATTCCTTCCCGAGTTCACAATCCAGTTATTGCGAATTCAGCTCAGGCCTAAGCTAATTGAAAATGNCTCCCCCTTTAGTAATAATGAAAAGGAAGGAGGTGCGCTTTTATTTATTATTTTTCCTTGAATGATTCTTCATAATAAGAAAGGTCAAGTGAGAAAACAATAGTTAAAGAGGGGAAGACTATAAAACATTTAAAGACCGGTTATAGGCCATTGGACATGATCGATTCCTTCCCGAGTTCACAATCCAGTTATTGCGAATTCAGCTCAGGTTTAAGCTAATTGAAAATGGAATTAGTTTACGGTCATCCTGGGAAACTTTTATCGTGCGTATATTGTAATGAGAGCAAGAAAAATTATGGCTTGCGGTTGTCTGTCGTATAATCTCCTTGTCAAGAGAGGATACGCACGAGCTAGGTCAAAAGTTTGCAAGTTCTTATTTGAAATAGCAGATGAGCTTTGTCTCTCCACAATTTGACTTTGTGTAATGAACATTATCTCAACACGTGAAGTTGCCCTTCACCACTTGTCTATTTCGGTAAACAAAATTTCAACCGCATTTCAACCCGCATGTTAGATTTCTCACAAGAATGAGACTTATTATTATTTCTAAGCAAAATATAAAAGTTCACCGTTGCTTTACATCACAATAAGCTGGGTATAAATTATCCCAAATTAATATGACGGGATCTCCTTTTCTCTGGTTCAACTCATAAATTAGTTATGACCAGGGCCAATGTATTTTTTTACTTGTTGATTTTTCCTTTCATCGTTCCTAATTGAATATAAAAGAGAGCATAAAAAGACAAACCCTTTGCCAAAAAATGCACCAAACCCAATGCCACTGCTGATGATTCATTTTCCCACAGTATTTTCGAGAACGTCACAAGTCAATAAGAACAATAGCTTGTTTTCCACTCGGAGAAAGTCATAATTGACGTTAATGGAAATTTCCATCTTTTATTCAACTCATGTTCCAACTTCAAGACAAGCCTTGACTATTATTATAGTTGAAAAGAAAAATAGTAGTTATTTTTTCAACTGTTTCATCTCCCAACTAAGCAGTTTCAACTCGATGATTTGATCTCTGTTTTCATCTTAAATTTTTTATCTAGTCTATATGGAACATAACATGCATTATCTTTCGCAAACGTCTTTCATTCCATGCCTTTTTCTTGGAGCAGAGAATTTTAAAAATAGCAAATTACGTACGCTTCTGTACGAGGATGCCAAACGTATGTGGACCAGTTCATTATACAAACAAGCATTTAGTAATGTCCGTAATGAAGACAAGGATACACACAAGTACGCCACCCATCACCATTAGCTGCATTACTGAGGATGGGATTGAGTATAAAAAATTAGGAAGAAAAGTCTGAGGAGGAGGACAACTTTTGCTCATCCTTTCTCAGAAGATTTTGCAAACGTTTCCTTAGTCTCAGGGAAGGATAAATTGCAAGTGGATGAGTCGTAGTTTTTTTTTCGGCGAAAATGATCCGGGTTAGTTTTTAGAATGCTCATGGTTTAGTTCGAGTTCCAATTCAGGAAGGGGAAGTTCAAAAGTAATAAAAGTCAAGAGTCAAGAGTAATATTATTTTCTTCCATTAAAACTAATTGTGCAAGCTTTCTCCATTTAATTAGTAAATTATTTCATGGAAAAATGTGCAAATTATTGAAAAGTGACCCTGAATCAACTGCGCCTGTGGGCTGCTGTACATTTAGTAGTTTTCTTAAACTTGTGATGAGTAAACCTTGTAAACTATGCAGGAGAATAGGAAGGAAAAATAAATTTGATAGTGCCCCGCTAATTCCCAACTTGGGTTGTGATAAAACTCCTCCAGAAATTCTGGGAATTGACTTTGCGAAACCAAAGTCAAAAGAGTTGCTTGTGAGTGTTGAAAACGTGACGGTGGAAGAAAATGATGTGAATAAGAAGCTTGTCAGTGACGACAATAACAATAAGGATATGGGAAAGTAAGACGAAAGCAAAATTGATTTTTTATTAGACCCTCTCTTACAAACTAACAAGGGAATGGGGAAGATAATGAAATAAATTATCTTGTTATGCTATCCCATTAAATAGTAAATTGAGTTAATGAGTCTGAAAGCACAAATTAATTTCACAGACGTCATCCACGTCGAAGTAGTAAATCATATTGGTTATGGGTGAGTGGGTTGCTGACGTTGCGGAAAAGGTGTCCTCCATGAAATTTCAAATTTCGAATAAAATAATGTATTTTTTACCCAATTTATAATGTTCTGTGTTCCATTTACTACTAACAAGTTGCAAACAATGTGTCCCTTTCAATTAAGTGGATGGAGACGTGCGCTCTTCATCCACTTAATTGCACTCACGTTTCCACCATTTTTCAATTATTTCACCCAAAAGCCTACTCATTTTCCTTTCTCTAAAAGCATTCAAAAAAATCATCCACTTAATTGTGCTCACGTTTCCACCATTTTTCAATTATTTCACCCAAAAGCCTACTCATTTTCCTTTCTCTAAAAGCATTCGAAACAAGCCATAAGGAATTATTTTTCATACTGCGATTAGTGATTGATGGCAGGGAAAAGTTGCGATAATTGGAGGGATTGTTGCGCGGAAAAAAATCTTCGAATCAAATCGTTATAAACTCATCAAACCATTGCGTTACCCAACATGGGTCAAAACTTTTGACTCAAAAGATTACAATTAGTACATCTATAAAAGGATATGAGCTGTGATTCGCTGGCTATAATTTAAAACCGTTTTTCTCTCTCACAAAAGATTACAATTAGTACATCTATAAAAGGATATGAGCTGTGATTCGCTGGCTATAATTTAAAACCGTTTTTCTCTCCTTTTTTAAACAAGATATCAACCATCTAATTTTACAGATCTATAATAGCAGATTCGCAATAAAAAAGTATCAACAGAGGGAAAAGGAAAACTGTTTTATTACAAGTTACAAGTTTATTACTGTTTTTACAGAGCTGACCCAATTCATTTAAAAGCGATTTACTTCTACTTTATGATTAGATGTTAACTGATCTCTGAAAGATTGAGAAGGAAAAGGAAGATGAAATACCCCATTGGTTTCGATTTTTATAGGTGAATAAAATCTGCTTGTTTACCTAAGATCAGTATTGGCTCTCGTGCTAGTCAACCCAATCTACTTCTGTCCTTACTCCCAAGTATAAACAAATCATCGATAAGAAGCCAAAATATATTGGCTATAAATAATCATTTGGCAGATAACTGATTAGGTATATCCCAACTTTATATTCACCAAACCATTCTGATGTTAATATTATGCCCTATTAACTACGGTAAAAATGCGAGCTTCTCACATTCACTTACACGTTCAAACCTCGAGAGAAAAAAAATTAATCACACCAAAAAAAAATAATTTTTTCTTATGCATTTTTATTACCCATATCATATCACTTTGTTTTGGCTTCCCTAAAATCTTACCTTTATAGTGTTAAATTTTGTTTCGCTCGAAGAGAAAAAATATAACAGGAGCTCTCGTCCATAATAATGATGGGAATAAATCATGAAATTAAATAAGCTCTGTATTAAAACCGATATGGTTTTGTGTAGTGAATGTAAACTTTGCTGTTCACCTTTACTAATCATATTAGGGCTTGATAAAAGTGAATTGTAAAACTCTAATCTATCCTTTTATGTCTGCCAACTATACAAATAAATCCCAACTTTGACTTACTGTTCTCATTTACATTATGTATCTGAGAGAATCTAGGCAGTTGTAATATATTTGCACTATGTAGTTGTTAGTAAAGTGTGGATTTTTTGGTTGAAAAAAAGGGAGCAAAACGCTACCACAATCGCACGTATTTCGTACAATTCTTTAATACTTTCGTATGCGAAAGGGTTAAAATCACGTCGGTAGTTTAGTACTCGATGGAAAGTGGTGGTTAGTGCAGATGACAAAGTAAATAATTTTTTCTTGATTAGCCTTGAAATTTCCTTGCGTGGGGATTAGTTGTGGTCCAGCTAGTGTTTCGATTCGAATTAGAGTTGGGGTAGAAAAAGGAGGCGTCAATATTGTCTTGGAAAGGAAAATGATATAGAAAGGGTTAGAGAAGTGTTGCGTTTCTGATCTGGTGTTTATTGCGAATAAGCAAATGCAGATATTGTTTCCAATCTGAATCTGTCCACAGTTGATGAATAGCTTTAATCTGTTGCGAATATTGGAGGGGAGGAGATTGTGAAATACTTTAGCCAGAGAGATTTACTAATCGTGTGATACAGTATAGCTTTCGGAGTTGATGAGTGACGTCTGTCCAGTATAATGCGATGGTGTGCATTCTATTACGTGTGAGCTTTTTTACGCAAACAGAGTTTGAGTAAATATTTAAAGTTTTGTGATTTAAATAAATATTTGTGCTAATCGTTTAGAATTAAAGTGGCAATTTTCTTGCCAAACATAAACATGCTTTGTTAAGTGTGATCCTGTTTATTCATAATTAATTTTCATGAATATCTACTCAAGTGAAATGACGCAATAACTATTGTTTTTATAAGGAAGTGCCATTATCATTACCCCAGTTAAGCTGAATAATAGCTAAGGCTTGACTCGAATAATGTCCAGCATATGGAAATGGATTTGAATTAAATTCTGATTAAAGCGCAAAATACGGTGAGTTGAATTGTAACACGATCATGATCCAATTCCAAAAGTTTGCAATCTGCAAATATTCAATTTCCCTCGAATTAATCATTGAAGCTAAACCGCTACATCATCACAGAATTCGATACGCAGAGGGAGTTCTGCCATTTTTGTACTTTGCAATAAAATTTTATAATTTTAAGGTAATTTTTCGCAGTTCCTATTCCACCCTGTCATACTTGACATGATACAGTTACATATAAAGTAGCATTTTTACAAGGCTAAAGACCATTCTCTCATGTCAGTATTGTTACGCGATGATGACTAGATACGAACAAGCCAGAATACCTTTTCAGCGAAATTTTTTACATGATCCCTCATGTTTTTTGGGGATGTCGGTGAGGCGTGAAAATGTGAAACTTTTTTATTCAATAACCTTTCAGACCCTTTTTGAGGTGTTTCCTGGCAAAAAAAACTATACCGCACTGCACCATAATTTTTGTCAGTAATTTCAACTCTGCTTTAAATCTCACAGATTTTTCTGAATTTTTTCCACTATCCAATTAGTATCCAAATTGATTTTTTAAATGAGCTAAATTCAATCTGTCAAATGGCAAAGTTCAGTAATGCAATCTACTTTCATCAGTTTGAAAGAGCTAATTTTTCTCCTGTTAACGGTCAGCGCTCTCTTACACGCAGAAAGCTTTTTTTCTTTTGCCAACTATCAAATTCACATATTCATAATCAACTGTAATTACATTTTTTAAAAGATGATATCTATTATGCGTGTGTAAAAGATTCTGTCTCCCTAATCATTTTACAACTGAGCTACTGCCACACACGCACAACTTTTTACAAAAAGGAAAATTGAAAAAAGAAGATGTGAATTTCATGAAAACCCTTTTGCTCTCCCTTCTACCTACTTATTTGATAAAAATGAGATGAATACCTCATTTCCGAATGTGATATGAGAGAATAAATACGAAAGTGTAACAGTTTTTGGCCAACTCGAAATCTCTTCGGCATGAGAGAGCATTTATTTTTATGATGAAAAATTACAAGTCTCGTTATTCCTTTGGGGGCATAGGCCTATCTCTTTAAATCCTGCAGAGACTTGAGTAATGAAGCGGATGTTAAAAAGTAGACAAGTCAAAGGGAATCAAGATATCAATTTTATTACAGTTTAGAGCTGGCCATTTGATTACGTAAGACATTTGATTAAGCTCGTTATGCATGCGGAGTGCATGAACTTATAATTATTATGAGGTATTTAGCAAAAAGGCTCTTTACCTATCTTTCCGGCAGTGCAATCACTTTTGATGAAATTATTATCAAGCTTCTGGGCTTCCCACAGGCGGATATAATTATTATGAGGTATTTAGCAAAAAGGCTCTTTACCTATCTTTCCGGCAGTGTAATCACTTTTGATGAAATTATTATCAAGCTTCTGGGCTTCCCACAGGCGGATAAGATGACTCGCTCTCAAAAACTCTTCAACCTTTTTGTAAAAAATGGTTAAATTTTACTCCTTGATTATGCGAACATTCATTCAAGTCAAAGACTTTAAACCGCAATCTGTCTTAAATAGAAAGTGCTAAATGAAGCGCGCACCTTAGCCTCCTTCAAATATACGACTTCCTCCTCATTATCCAATTCAGTATAAAAAATTAGAATTGAAAAAGGGATAAGTTTGGAAAATATTTAAACCTTCATCAAGACCTAGTAACACGTACGACAAGACAATTCATATTTCATTGTCCATTTTTTTTGAGATGGGAGAGTGAAAAAGCTGAAAATGTCAAAATTGCTTTTTTCCTCCTTATCAAACTTATACAATAAGAGTGTGTAAAGTGTACCCGTACTTTTTATAAACACCCAAAAACCAATTCTTAACAATTGTTACGCAAACAATTGGATTTTTTGTTGTAGTGGTTGAGTCGTTTCACTCCTGTCATCTCTGGAAAAAACGGTTGAGCTTATTTGATTTTTTTGGTGGTGCCTTCGTGTCTGAAAGGTTTTCGAGATTGGATAGATAAGAAGAGAGAAAAGGTTTAGGGTTGCCCGTTCTGTATACCTTCTCGGAATAACGTATTTTCCTAGAAGGGGAATACCTTGTGTAATGCATCCTTTTCAGGTTTTACATCTGAATTGGATAATTTTTTGTCTCCATTCCAAAGGGAGTAATAAGGGTGATGTATTCCCTTTACTCAAAAAGGATGTAGTGAGCACACATGTGAATGTCAAATTAAATAGTGGACTGTGATTTACAACTAGACACACTGCATATAAATGTATCTTTTTGATTTCATAAGTCTTGAAATAAATATTAGTTTTCTACAGTCTGTCGGCCTAACAGTTTTGGATGATGATGACCTTTACTCTGTTGGATCCTAGTCTCCGGTCACAACCACCAGAGAAAAAAGGCCGTTAATTGCCATACAAGTAAACGGCTTATCTCTATTCTCCTCTCCAAATATTTCACGTCCCTAAATAGCTTGAATAGAAGAGGAGGAAACATCATCATTTAATGAAATGTGATGGAATGGAATTGGTAGGGAAATGCAGAATATGCATATTTGACCAGTATTGCCTATCACAACACCAACTCATATCATGATTTTTAGGGAGTAATTTCGTCACAACTATTTTAGAGATGAGCTGTGTATATTTTTTTCTGAAGGGAGAATTGTATGAGCGGTTTTTGTTGCAGAGATCATCAGACCAGAGGGTTGTTACTTAACAGTTGAAAGAGAGAGAGGTTCTTTCATACTGTAAATATTGCTCCCTGTCACGAATACACGAGAGAAAAAAATTATACTTAGCCATGTATGAAAAAAAGTTTTTCGGCAATTGTACACCCTCTTATTACATCTGTTATAACAGATAGAGCCCAGCAGGCAATGAAGTAAGTGCAGCTGGAGTGGTCTTGAGCAAGTTATCTGGGGAGACGAAATTGAAAGAGAATTTTATTTAATACTAGGGACATGATAAGGGAGAGAGCAATCGCCTTTTTCCTCCCAATTTGGATCAAGCCATGCTTTACTTTTAGACAGTTGTGGTGAGGAAGGAAAGGTTACAGGAGCTCCTGGCATTACACAGAGAGAAAGAAAATTTTCACACAGAATTTTTTCGTTAAAATTTATTAAAGCAGTTTTGCTTTTCGAAGCATTTAGCTGTGTAAATAGTGGAGTTTTTCGTGGCTGTGTCTGCGATAGTTTCATAATGTAACTGAGTAGTTGAGTAGTTTTTGTTTAAAAAAATAAAAATATTTTGAGGCGGTTAAAGCCTTTGTAAAAATGTAAAAAAAATAGTCTGGAAAATATTGTGGAAAAGAAGTGAAAATTATGGAGACGGACGTTATGAGAAGTCCAGCCCTGATTGCTTTCCCAGCGGATAAAGTGGAGGTGGACTTTGTTGAGAATGAGGAGTGGTATGTTAAATAAAATAGTTGTAAGATTTTTGCTCAAATTAGAATTAAGACCATTTTTAATTTACTGACCGGAAAAATTGCGGAGTGATCTGTTATACGCTTTATGCATATTCTGATGAATTGGATATTTGTCGGCGTCCAGCAGAAACAATTGATAAAAGATTCTGAAACTTCTCTATCTTCCCAATCTTCCCCAAACATTTTATCACGCAAACTTCAGTTAAAATTTCATTTACGATTCTCTAATTCATCCCATCAATATACTAGCATGAAATGAATTGAAAGCGTGCAAGCCAGGAACTGTTTGATTCAACTGATTCTGTATTTTGTTAACTCCCCTTCTTCATTACAAGTTTCGTTGATTGTCAATAAATGCGATCTGTACAAGTTTTTGTACACGCATCACTTGATCACTTGATGCAATAAGCATTTTTCTACGACTGAACACTATT
>JAHZMU010001003.1:0-13881 GCA_027743725.1 Rambutsinella grinnellia | reverse complement strand
CTATAGGCGGCGATTAAGTTTACTCGTTGCTGACAAGAAGAACGTGATCCGAATTTCTGGAAAAACCCGCCTTTATAGTTCGCTATAAATGACCCATTTGTTTAAAAAGGTTGAGAGGCAAAGGGATTGGATGGGGTAGCAGCTTCTCTTTAAAAACTTGCAGGGGATATTCTATGAATGATGAATATTATTATCGAGTTAAATAAATGTGCAATCCTTTAACTTCCTATTGAGAGTGCTGATTTTATGAAGTGCACATTATTACATTTAACAGGGAAGGTGTTAAATGTAAACTGGATTTAGACTGATTTTTTTCAGCCTGGAGCAAAAACTGTCTTTGCTTTTAAGAGTTATTCAAACTGGGTGAAATGGAGTCTGATTACTGATTACATAGGCATAAACTGGGAATGAGTTCTTAAAAGAAATTAACATTATGCATTTTATTTTGTCAAGTTCACACTCGAATGAAAATGGATTGATCTTTTTGCTTCAAGTCAAATTCAAATTGAAACAATGGATGTCTGCTCAAAGCATAAACTTCAAAGTACATCTTCCCATCCTTCATGAATTCTGCCCAAAGCGACAAAAAGGGCAAGTTTGCAAGGGCGAACCCTTTACATTCACATAGAATAAAATGTGATGATTACAATTCCTATTAATCTTAGAAAATGAGTTGACTGAGAAAGAGTAACATTAAGTTGCAGTATATTCCGAGAATAGGTCCCTTCACTCAGGTATCATAAACCATCGCAAATGCATCTTTTTTCAAATCAGGAAAGTGAAGAATATACATCTTTCTGCATGTTAGGACCACACAAGAGTAAATCCTTAAATTGCAGTTCCTTTTATCGTTTCGTATGTTTCTTAATGATTTCAGCGAGTATATCACTTTTCTCTTTTATTTCCCATTATTTAATTTACAACTTGTAGCTTTCTTTATCAAATGCTTTGTTAAAAGGAACTCGAAATGGAAAGAGACACAACGGGACGGGGTGAACGCTCGACAGCAATCCATTATGTCTTGGCTCGATGACTGACTGACAAAAACCCAAATTTAACAGGAACTTTTTGACTGATGATGATGTTAATGGCGAAACCGCTTTGTCAAGCGAAATAAATGTTTTCCGCATACACGAATTACAAATAAGATCTTTCCACATGTATTGTTTTGCATCGTTTGGAATTGTCCGCTTTAAATGTAGCGTTTCCTTACAAAGGTTATTCGATTAGTGTCACTGTTATCGATAAAAACGTAAAACTTGGGAGAAATAGCATCCATCATAACATCTATAAAATATTTGCTCTGGTTTGGGTGCGAACTAGCTAGGGCTAGGAAAATTTTAACCTGTTACGGTGACCGCATAACTTCAATAAATGAGCAAGCTGTTAATGGGAAATCGTTACAGTCAACAGTTTTAATGGGACTTAAAAGATTCAAGCCGGAATAACACTTTGAAATGGATCATGTGTCAGGTGGAGGCTAAAGTATCCGGGTCATTTTAACTTACGCATTTCAACATTTCGTCTGAGAAGGTTATCTGTAAAATGGATTGTTATTTGATATTTCAAATGGATAGCTGTCTACAGAAGATTCAGTTAGAGTTAAACAAATCAAAACTAATGTACCTACTCGAGTCAAAGTCTATATGTCTACTTCATCTCATTACCCCCTAAGGGTCATCCTATTTTAATTATTCTTTTAGATAAAATAATTATTTGCCCTGTAGCAAATAAAATTGCGAGGAATTAAGTGCCTCGTTTAAAACGGGGATAATTCTTGTTGCAATTCCATTTGGGAAAGATGCTTGATGAAGTCCTGTCATGTTAATGGTGAAATGCTGTTGAAATATATTTCAAAAGTTGCAAAGGAAGATGCATTAAGAAGAAAAATATTGCCCGTGTCGAAATGCAAATTGAGGTGACATGGTCATTCCAGTAATGGAAGGGGAATTAAGAAATGATGTCAGCAAACGAGACTAAAAGAAGTAGACTTTGAGCTCACTTTACAAATCATGTTTTCGTCTGAAGCGAAAACTTTAAGACAAGAACTTTGACACTGATTTTTGTAGCTTTTTACATTTTGATGGTCATTTGTTTTGCTCAAACATTAACGCATGATCGGAACAATAGCATGATACATTTCTCGTCTGTCACCACTTCACACACTTAAAACTTGACCATGATGTCAGCAAACGAGACTAAAAGAAGTAGACTTTGAGCTCACTTTACAAATCATGTTTTTGTCTGAAGCGAAAATTTTAAGACAAGAACTTTGACACTGATTTTTGTAGCCTTTTACATTTTGATGGTCATTTGTTTTGCATTGTATGCAATAAAAATATAAAGATGTCCTTAATTTTAAGTATTTTTAAGACATCAGTTTGACTCTTCAACCCTACCCATCATGCCCCTTTCCTAACACAACTTATTTATCTGTCTCCTCGCAAATTTTGGGGTTGTAAATTAGCTTAAAAGTCACAATATTCATATAAAAACTAGGCCTTGTTTACGTTTCCCAAAAAGTTTTTGTCTGAAGGTGGAGATGCCGACTGTGGGATGTGGGATATGATACCTAAACAGGTTTCCTTCCTGATAGATTTGTCGGCAAATGTCAATCCGAACAATGGGAGGATATTTTTCAGCGGTTTTAAAGAAACAGCCTCATCACCAGATGAAATATCACTATTCTTATTTTGACCACCTACTTGCATTTCTGTATTCATATCAGACGCTCGCTGTCACAAGTAGACAAACATTAACGCATGATCGGAACAATAGCATGATACATTTCTCGTCTGTCACCACTTCACACACTTAAAACTTGACCATGAAAGTAGTGTCCGAGACAGAACAACGTCCTTTCGAACTGTCGCTGTTACGCTTGCCACCACCACCACCTGCGGCTAGCGTCTGCACTTTTTATTCGGCGAAAATGGGCAACGACCATGTCATGTCAAAACAAAAAGGAACAATTGCAGCGATTGTATAAGCCTATCTTATGGAACTGTATATGGCAGAGAGACTTGAAAAATAAGACATTTCTCTACTTTTTGAAGTTTAGGTCAGAATATTGAGTGCCCTAAGATTCTACATGTTTCATGCGTAACTGTCACTAAAAAATTGATACAGTGACCTGATCATTACAGGACATGGGTCATCACACATATTAGCATAAGAATGCGTGTCAAATAAAATAATAGTGTTGACACGAAAAATAAATGTCCCACAGATTTTCCCTGCATGTTCCTCTCAATTGTCTTCATTTAGTATTTGTTTTGTCTTACATAATTTGTGACTTGAATTGATTGAAACATCGTAGCAGCTTTTTCTTTTGAATTGCAAAATGAATGGAATGAAATATGATAGGAGAGATGCACCAGTGTTGGATTTTTTATGCGTTGTAACATCTTAAAAATATTACATGCAAAGATGTTGTTAATCAAATCGATGATGTTGGAGAAAAAAATTAATTTCGTATTGTACTGATTGGCAATGTACACGAAANGGATTTTTTATGCTTTGTAACATCTTAAAAATATTACATGCAAAGATGTTGTTAATCAAATCGATGATGTTGGAGAAAAAAATTAATTTCGTATTGTACTGATTGGCAATGTACACGAAAGACATTTGGCGTTGAAAGTATCAAGTCAGCAGTAATTTATTTGCTGAAAGAGGGAGGAGGACGAGGAGGAGTGTCTCTTGTAAATACGATTCCTCGCTGTGATAGATGGACTGGTATGACTCTCTTGATTTTTATATGTTCCTCTTTCCCATTAAATCAGTTGTGAACGCAGTTCCTTCCTAATTAAATCAGTTAAGTTGTGCCAACACATGGGAAAGGTATAATCCCAAAAAACTTGCATCGTTTCAGGAAATCCTTGATAATAATCCAGTTTATTACCAAGCATTGAGGCAGCATACAGGCCATTGCTCACCATTGTGGGCCGTTTTATATGCATGTATCCGATTTTTAATAATTGGAGACTCGAATCATTTGAAATCGATTATTTAAATCTTTCAACATTAACATTTTGAAATGCAAGAAGAGATTTCAGCAAATAAAAGATTTAAAACTTATTTCCTATGCATTGAATCCCTCAATATTCAAGTCAATCATCTCATCTCAATTTCAAGAGTACTTATCTTTTTAACAAATAAAAGGAATTTGTAATTTAACTCGTTTAAAAAATTACTGCTATTTGCCTTTGAACCCATGTCTGCCAACTGCCAACCAACCTTTCCTTCGAAAAAAAATTCTTTGGTAATTATTTATTCAAGGGAAAACAATTCATTGCCTTTCGTCAATTTTATATTTCTCGAAAGAAAAAAAACTTACAACCGGAGCTCATTACAGTTACAAATTAATTGAACTCAAACCGGAGATTATTATTTTATGTAATGTGTAACATCATGAGGTTGATATCGGTTCTCTGAAAAATGATAAAGCTGGATCGATAATTCTCACAATTTAATTAAACATTTGTACGCTCTGTAATTTAAGATTTAACCTACGAACTCAACAACGTTTTACCCACAGCGATATATTATCACTTTAAGCGATACTCGAATGAACAGGTTTTTTTCTGTGAAAAATTCAAAGCCTAGAAATATAAATTTTCTCGATACTGCCATTCTTCATAAAAACTGTCTGTGTTACTCTCCGGATTTGAGCCGGAAGGGATGTAATGAGCAATAGCCAAGAGGACCTATATCATTTTAACCACTCAACCTCATTCACATCGGTCAATTCTTTACGCACTTTAGAATGCAGTAAATTCTTTGGGTTACGCACTTTGTGGTCTTTGCAAACTTATAACTTACCACTTCGGTGTCAGCTCATCATCATCAACATTACATTAGCCTTTCTTCTAAGCGTAATTTGGCCTTGCCATTGGATACATATCAAAAAGGATGATGATGGGAACGGCAGTATAATTTCCTAATTTGAGTAAAATCAAAAGAAAGGGCACTTCACCGAAAAATGTATGCCAGGAAGATATATTATGCGTTACGCACCGACATGTTGACTAGTATGAGATGATTTTTTAATGCATACTAAACAATTATTTTCCGGTATTTTCAAGTCACTATTGTTCTCTAAATCCATCTAAACTCTACCCAGTTCCTGCTACTAACCAAGCATAAATAAGATTACAAGACATTTACACGCATGCAATGCTTCTTCACTTTATAGAAATAAAAGTGCATTAAAAGGAAACTTTTTTATCCTTTTTCCTTTGCCCACACACTAAATGATAGTGGCATACATCAGCATAATAATAATGATATTATAATACAATATGCAAATCTCCTGATTACTCCTAAGAATTTTTACTGCTAGAATACACAACAAGAAGAAAAGTAGGGATAATATTCTATGAAAGGATAATGAATGGATTCATCCGGTCATATAAAAACCACTTGGACAGTTTCAAGAAGTCGCCGTGAAACAAGATGAAATGATGATGAAGAGGACGAAGAGAATTGGAAAGACAGTCTGAGAGAATTTTTTGCATAAATTTTCTCTTAAAATATCGGAGAAAAAAAATTAAAAAGGCAATTTTCATTTGAATACCTTCACTTTAAACCTTTCTTGTGGACAGTTTGCGGTAATACGTGTCCATTTTTCTTTCACTGTGCAACCCCTGATTGTTTATTGTTTCATTTTTTAGAATACACAAGAAGAAGAAAAGTAGGGATAATATTCTATGAAAGGATAATGAATGGATTCATCCGGTCATATAAAAACCACTTGGACAGTTTCAAGAAGTCGCCGTGAAACAAGATGAAGTGATGATGAAGAGGACGAGGAGAATTGGAAAGACAGTCTGAGAGAATTTTTTGCATAAATTTTCTCTTAAAATATCGAAGAAAAAAATTAAAAAGGCGATTTTCATTTGAATACCTTCACTTTAATCCTTTCTTGTGGACAGTTTGCGGTAATACGTGTCCATTTTTCTTTCACTGTGCAACCCCTGATTGTTTATTGTTTCATTTAACTAATTCTCCACTTGTTGTGAGTGTCCAACCAAAATATCTATTGTTTTGTGAACTCATATTGTTAACTTTTTTTCTCAATTCATTCGAAATGAAAGGTGCGTGTATTCAAAAGTAAACCGTGTTATATCTCCATCATCTTTACAAGAGATGTAAAAATTCATAAAGTGGCTAGTCACCAGCCAAATATTTAAATGTCAAAAGGCATTTATTTTCTTTGCTCTTTAACAAGCGTGAACTTGTGTACTAGCCAATTCATCAAAATTGAATGTTTTTATCTAACACGTAAAATTATTACTTCCTTCACCTAAAAACCGGCAGAATTTAGATGGCGTGTCCCTGCCCTGATTGCATCTTTGTAGTTTGCATGAATCATAGTGATTTGCTAAACATACTATGTCCATCGTTAGTTTTCTCTCCATTAATAATGAGACTAAAGGAGAGAGAAACTCTTTTGCAAATATTTTCTCAATCATGCTCATTCTATTACGGATGACATTGAAGGTATAGTGGTGCATGCATAAAATGAAATTTATGAAAGGTAGAAGAGGAACGCACGCACACACTTGATCATCGTCGCGTTCGACTCTTGACTCCATGTGAATATTACAATAGGGCTTGCAAAATGGTAATTTACGCATTATTTGTGAAGGCTGGTGGCTAAAAGTCAGGATAATGCATGACAGTGCCAATAACTAATCATGAGGGGATGCACTACTAATTTGATATTGTGTTTTGCTGTCACAGAGATTATGATAACCACTAGTTGTATCCCTTGTCCTCCATAGCCTTCAAACGAAGCAGACGCATCGTAATTGTCCCCGTTGTACATAGAGAAAGTCCATCTAATGCGAAGGAAAAAAAGGTGAAAATGGCAGGACGCAAACGTTTTGTTTTGTGAGCATTTGGATCAACTGTTAAAAGAGAATCTCATCAAAATCGTTATGACCAGGGATGAATATCATTGCAATCACCTTTCATAAAAGAAATTTAACATGGGAACTTCCATTTTAACAATATTACGGTCAGTTGGACGTGAAATTTCTTGATTGAAGTTAGAGAAAATCGTGTAACAAGCGAAGAATAAGGGGTTAAGCACAAACAGAAAATCCGAGTAATGCATTGCCTGTTCCACAGAGATGCGAAATTACGATGGAGGATAATAATGACAACTCTTATCTCGTTACATTTTGTGGGAGAATCGGGATGACCAAGTAAAACCGCATGATTGTCGTATGCTCATGTTTAATAGTAAATAACTGTTTAGTTTACATTCCTTCAGAGCCATCCTTTCAACATGACCATCCTTAAGGACTTGAGTTCAAAATCGAAGGTCAATAAAACCAATGATTTTTTCTTCCGACTATACATAAAGGAATTCATCATCATTTCTCACAGGCTAAAAATGCTGCTCGTGAGTGATGATAGTACAAGTTTTTCTAAAGAGAAAAGAAGTCAAAGAAAAGCGGATATATTTTTACTGTCCACTATTTTGGCCCTGGCTTCTGAGATGATACCATTTAAATTTTACAACTAAAGAAAATCAAGTCGGTTCAGTCCTGACGGTGTGGTTACCTGATGATGGTGTTAGGCAGGACTGAAGGAGATGATGTATTCTGTCGTGTCGTGGGATTTAGATCTTGAACAAAAATGATTTACGACCCATTGAGTCCTCACTCCTCTCACACCAAAACGCTAGATGCACACTTACACGCACCAAACCGTCAGTCTTCTTATCTAATCCTGTAATGAGTTTCAAGTTTAATGATGACATGGCCAGAAGGAGAGGAAAGGAATGCAAAACGCTGCTAATATGCAGATCGAGGATGTAATGCACTCACTTATTAAAATAAATTGTAGCGTTAACTCTGGCAAAACACGAATTGCCCATCTTGTCTTTGAGATCTTTTTCAAATGATATGCCTGTCAGGAAGCGGGAACAACCTTATTTTAATTGTGCCCGCTCCACATTATTTGTCGAGGTCTGACAGAAGGTACTTCAATTAATGTAAGTTTTTGAATGCTTTGAAGGCTGGACTATATTATAACGACGGTTGCATTGTTGCCACTACAATTGAATGTGAGGGGAAACTGTACCCAGCTTTTGCAAATGATAATAATATTATGATTAAAGTAACAGGAGCTCTCCTCACCGCAAGGAGTATGTATCCGCTTTATCTTTTTATCAGAATTAAGTGAAAAAATGCAAACAGAAATCATAATTGAAATCATCGGCTTCTCCTTTACCTATTCATCGGACTTTGATTCCTTTCAGTTCAGGTAATTTTTTACAGTGGGGTAATGCGGTTTGAGCTTGGCAGTTAGAACAACATCGTATATCGCAGCTTTACTCTCTTCTCCTCTCTCCAGGTGGTGCTAATTAGCAATGGCTTAAGACAGCGGCTCAAACAGCATGTAAAGTGTATAGATATAAAGAAAAGGATTATAAACTATAAGAAAAGTAGCAATTTAATATGTATAAACTTATAGTCTTTTTATACTTGTTACTTGCTTGAAAAAGTTCGAAAGAAGCCGAATCAGCAATTACGATATGGATAAAAGTGATTGTTACAAGCTTACGTAGATAGTTACTCAGTGTGTATTGTTGTTTCAACCGTTTCATCTGTCAACATCTCCTGGTATTTATGGCATTTTCCATTCAATTTGCTGAGATAAGAGGAGTGTTATGAGACGATTGTTTTAATCGCACGTATGCTTCAAGCTACTTGTTTTGAGAGGAGTGTAGCTGGTAACGAGCCAACTTTTTTTTAATCGTTATCATTTCACACCTTCCTCTTTTGATTTGCATTCCACCCTTAAAAATAAATTCATTTAGCATCCAATGCAGACTGCAATCAATGGCAATGCTATGATTGTGAGAATTGGAAAAAAGATTTAATTTGAAGAAACGTATCTAGTACAAAAAGTTTGATTGTTTTCGGACTGAAACTGTGAGAGAATTGATGTTTTGAATTGAATCCCTTCCGTTTCATCCCCTTTTATTAAACGGAAAAGCTCAGACGTTGATCTTGATGATGTTGAATGAAACCAATTCTTCTATTCTTTCATCAGTCACCAGTCACTCCTCACTCATTCTTAACTAAATTTTTGGGAAGAGGAAAGAGAAGTTTTAATTAGTGGCCAATTGAATCTCCATCCACCGCCACTCACGACCAGTCTTTTAAAAAGAACTCCTTTTTATTCAAAGTTGGCCATCACTTAATCAATACGAGTCATGGTAAATTTCAATTAAGTATTATCCTCACGCAGGTTAAAGTTGGCCATCACTTAATCAATACGAGTCATGGTAAATTTCAATTAAGTATTATCCTCACGCAAGTAAATTAGGTCGGGTACAGGTAAAGTTCTCACATGTAGCGATATTCGACACACCAACCCATAAATGCCAGTCGTAGATGAATTCTTCCGTTTTCCGTATTGTGCCATTATCTTATGAGCTTATAAAATCAAAAATTTCTCTCGTATCCCCATTTTTTGCACGACACGATCACACACAAATTGTTCACATTGAAATCAAAAGCTTTCAGTATGGCCATCCTCTCATTTTACAATCAAACCATAAATGGTAGGATTACTTTTTAAAAATTATGTACTCTGCTGGCTCTCTCGATCATTTAATTCCACACTGAATAAAGTGTGGTGCTGACACTGACATTGCAGAAAAGTGTTTATGTCACTTTTAACGGAAATTATAGAGGGCTAGACGTCAAAATTTTATGAGCAGACGGAGGAGCCGAAAGGAAGCAACCATAACAAAATTGTGCTACACGCTTATAACTCTTTTCGAAATGCATTTATGGAGATAATGGCTCGTTTATGTCTTTTTTATTCGTTTTACTTTTAATTCTGTTTTAACCCTCTTGTTTTAGCAAATATCGTACATCATCACGTATCGTTTACAAGGGTGGGCATGCAGTTTCCTAACTTATTAAGGTTAACTATTATCAATTATGGCAAAAGCCACAAGTTGCCTCCAAAAGTAGTTATCTGATGCGGGTCGCGTGAGGAAAGAAATATATGTGCCCTTTTAACATAATTACAGGATGTATGGAGATGGAAGAAATTTGATCTAATGATGTATGACTGTTTTAGGAAAAAAAACGGAAAGATAAACATAATTTTTATTTCGCGTTCTCTACTTTTTATGGAAAATATGTGTCATATCCCAATCTCTGTGTAAACCGCACGCATAAATGCACATCGCCGAGAGATGTAGATTTGCAATGTGATAAGATGTGTAATGTAGGTGGAAGGAATGCTGAAAGCATTACTGTTCATCCGAAAACAGCTATTAAAGCGTACATGCATGCGTGGTTTTAACATACTGTTGGGGCAATGAGAAAATGACTAACATCTTCAATTAGATTATGAAAACAAAAATGTACTTTGAAAAACTTAAGACTTTTCCGACTATGATGTGGATATCACTCACAAAATCAACAAATTTATCTTAAAGTATAAAGATTTCAGAGAGAATCGTGAGGATCCATTTAGCATATACCACAGCCGTATTAGACTTATATGCAAGTAGTTCATGCGATGCTGATCTTGAAAGTTTACATAGTTTTGTTGTGGTAATGCTCAGCTTATTAATGGATTAATTTCCGACTTTGGATTTATGGAATTAGAAACATTAACAATTTATTACCAGTCATTAATTCTTTGAGCTTCCGTTTTCAACTTTATCCTTACTTCTTCTTGTAGCTTTCTTTTAAAGATTAAGTAATATAGTGACACATGTAGTGAGTGAGAGCTTCCCCCGTCTACTGTTCAATGTTATGACGAAAGGTCTAGAAAATGGACTACCATTTAATGTTGATGTCTACAAACCCTTTTTTCACTTTGCATTTTCTTGCGCAGTCACAAGTGAAAGAAGTGACATTGACAGGCCTATCGAGACAGGTCTTTTTGTTGTCGTTTTTTGTTTGTTGTTCAAAGCTGCTGCACACATTCATAAGTCACAAAATGTGCAAAAGTTCTGATACTTGTGCATCTACATTTTCATACTCTGACATCTCCCACGGGGTAGATTAGACACATCTTCTACCTTTCCTCAGGATTAAATGATTATGATCAGTATGATATAATCATCATCATCCTAGTCCTTAAGAAGATGACGAAGTTTGATCTTTTTGCAGCTGGCTCCTTGGCTTTTCTTTCACTACCGCTAGTTCGTCATTGAGATAAGGGATTGTGCACCACCGTCTTTAATCATTATCCACATGAAAGCATGAACTGTTTGTTGTGCGAATACACATATGTGTTCATAATGCATAATATTTATAGTTTAAAGAGGAATATCTCATTTTATTCCTTTTTCATAAGAGTCATCCCCAGAAAATTACGAGATTACGGTCCTTATGCAAATAATATTTTGGACTTGCTATTTTACATTACTATTGTGGAAAAGGAGAATTACCACCCTCCACTCTTTCGCCATACTGACTGACTAAGAAATGTTAGAAACCGCAAATAAGATCCTATTTTCCTTTAAAAAAAATTATAATAATGCCCACTGCCCATTTCGAAGAATGTGTAATCTTGGGTAATGCACGAGGTATGTTGGATACCGGGAGAGCAAAAGAATGATTCATTGTTGCAATCGTAAATGAACTTGCATTATTATCTGTATTAAAAATGTAAAATGCATTTCTTCTTTACTTTGCCATTTTTTACTCTTGAGAAATAAAAGTAGGAAATGTATGTATAAAAACGGGATGTTTGCTCCTGACTGACTGATGATGGACGGATTGATGCGAGTGATACGACTTGGCTAGCTCAGCGTGGTTTTGGAAAGAGCCACTGCTGCGATGCAACTATTCTTGTATATTTAGGTACTCTTTTAAGCTAGTTTATTAGGCTAGATTAGCCCTCTCGATTTACCAGCCAGAAACTGTGTTTTCGTCATTTTTTTTCACCACTCCAAAAGTTGTACTAGTTCATTCAAAAAAAAGTTGGCAGATTGCATTCTACAATTTATTGTGGCTATTTTTAATAACGAAAAACTCATAAAGTTGGGGGCACAGAAGCAGAATTGTAATATTAATTAGCATTTTTGTATAACCCTTTTGTAAAGTAGGAACCCGTGTTTTCAGCAAATTATGGATGTAATGTAGTCATATTTTTATGTTATTACTTATCTCACACGGATCAGATGTCGAGGAAAAACAAGCAGGCAGGTCAACAATAAATACTAGGTGACTCCTGACCAACTTTTGTCGGACTAAAAACAATTTTATTTTTTCTACTTGTTTAATGAAAATGAGCATGTCAATAAATAATTTTAAAGGGATGATTCACCTACTGCAGGATTTTAATAGCAAAAAATATTAATTAGCATTTTCTGCATCACACATTTCTCGAAATAAAAGGTGGTAGTTACAAGTCATCAGATGCTGAGTAATTAGTATGCAAAGTGGTAAGTCCTCTTTTCTCCTTATTGGAAACTGATTATTTACCTGTTTCTTTATGATTTGTTTTACAAGAAAAAGAGAAGTGAAAAGAAGAAAATAGCAGAAGTCTTAGGTTAATAACAATAATACTTAAGCATAGTAATTATTATTTATGCATACTTAAATTGTCACTCACCTTGACTCGCACGTTGTGTAAGTAAGCTCAATCCGAGATGCGAACTTCTTGCAGGCTGTCAGCCGGATGCTAACCAGGATGATTGAAAATGTTAGGCAATTTGCACGAATTTGGCAGACTCGTTGAGAACGTGAACGATGTAGAAAAACAAACAAAATACCTACTGTAACAGTGTTCCACTCTTCTTGAATATTAAACTGTTCGAATGTCAATCGTAGAAAATTGGATTTTTTTAAAATGTGCTCTGGCAATTCTGAGAAAATTCACTGCTTTTTCTTTCGGATCGTTTTCTCTGTTTTAGCTGTCCTTAAAGTTCGTGCGATGCTTGGAATCAGATAGGAGATCGACAAAAATAAGATGTTTTGGGAAAAGATCCTTGTCTTCTTGTGACAGGTCTTACTTGACTTTTGTCTACTTTGCATAAAGCGTATTCTTAAGCTATCTGATGACAACTGCTCACAAAAGTGGAGGAGAAGAGGTCTTTTAAGATTTCTATTCCTGTAGCGAACAGTGATCAAGATCAGCTCAACAAAATGACTTGTTCCTTACGACACCACTCACGACTGACTGACTGCTGCAGTGGAAGAATTAAGTGGTCTTGTTAAAAGCTCAGGGAAAATGAGAAGACAAGGGATGAATACGCTTCACTCTCGTCTTTCCTTGAAAGAAAACGGCTTGAATGCGTATGATGCTATGCATCCGTAGCAAAAACACGAGAAATGAGAAGTGAAGGAGGAAAGAGGGTGAGTTTTCTAAAGGGAGAAGGTAACCGAGACGAGAGAAGACATGGAGTTGAGCTCCTCTCAAGAAAAAGATCGCATCGAATTAAAAACGTTTTTATACTTGTTGAATGTTCAAGTTCATGATCATGGTATTATAAATGCATTACATGAAATCTGCTACGTTTCCTCCTTTCTCGAGTACTTTATGCCATTATGGACTGTTTTAAGGTTTACCTTTTCATTTATTTTTGAATGGTGTATTTAACTATTTTTACATGCTTGTTTGTATCAACTTTTTTTTCA
Source organism: Rambutsinella grinnellia (assembly GCA_027743725.1). Taxonomy (NCBI): domain Eukaryota; kingdom Metazoa; phylum Arthropoda; class Collembola; order Entomobryomorpha; family Entomobryidae; genus Rambutsinella; species Rambutsinella grinnellia. The sequence goes on along the minus strand of JAHZMU010001003.1, from coordinate 247 downwards.
ATTTTTCTTTACAAATTTTGACTTTTAACTTAAAGTAGGTTTCACAGTGTCATTTAAGGAAAATCACGCGAAATTTTTAATTTTTTTCAGCAAAGCGAAAGTAAAATAGTTGAACTAAAGTAATAATTATATCTCTTGCGCATGCTAAAGTGTGAATGAATATCGGTCAAATTATTTGCGAAAGGAGAAAAAGGTCTATCGTCATCACTTTTTATTACCATGCATGGAGAAACTTCGACACGTGAAC
>JAHZMU010001002.1:0-16851 GCA_027743725.1 Rambutsinella grinnellia | reverse complement strand
CCTCTCTTCTGCCATCTGCAATTCCAACTGTACCGACTGTCAACTGTAGTGCAACTGAACTGAGCGCGATTGTTGAGGTAAATATCGTTGTAATGGAAGCGATGTAGAGGCTTTGAGGTTTTTCTAGCGTGAAATTAATTTTGTGTGCTGGTAATTTTAAATTTTACAGAATAGCAATAACAGTAATCTCATTCCTGCTCCTTCCACTACAGTTATGAACAGTCTTGTGTCGGATAATAAGGTATTTATTGCAAAATTAAATATATTTAACTCGTGTCGGGTAATCAAGTATTTTATTCTGTAACTTAGGTAATTTGTGCTGACACTGTTGAGTCCGTTACAAGTAGCACGGCTGCAGACCATGCCAATTCCTCAGACTCTGACATCACCGAAATTCCTATAAAGGTAATACGACCGAACTTAGGCAAAAGTTGTTAATTATAATTTTTGAACAATTAGGTTATAATATATTTATTTGAAATGTTTACAGACATCTTGCTTATCGGGTCTAGAACCCATGGACTGTAACGCTACGCCACCTAACCGTTCACCTCCAACCGTGGTAGCTGCGGCTGTGTCTGATAGGGCAGTTGTTTCTGAGGATGTTCCCATGGGGGAAAATAGTGAAAGGACCAGTGTAAGTCAATTAGTATAGACTAATTTATTGCTCTAAAAATCCTTGCTTGTTATGCTATGAACAATTCTGGTAACTCAGGAAATGTCGAGTCCGGATGAAGGTGTTGAGTCAGGTAACACTTCCGTTTCCGTCATGAACTTAGATTCAGAATTGGAGTCTGGAGGCAGTTCCAATAATCAGGCAAATACTCCGTCGTCTTCTATGCAAGTCAGTGTATTGAGGATGTATATAAAACACTAAAAGTTAATCAACTAGCATTAATGTGTCTAATTTCTGGTTATTTATGGTTTCAGGTTGAAAGTCAGCTAGACGACGAGCCTAAAACTATAACAGCAGAAATTGAAGTAACTCGAGAGGACTTGCAACTACTCTGTGATCTTTTCTACTTGCCTTTCGAGCATGGGAATCAGGGTCTGCAACTATTGCATGAGTTCCAGTGGTTGAAAACTAATTCAAATCTAGTCGCTGGCATTACAGAAGCGGACAAAGCAAAGCCTGATGTAAGCTGGATTTTAATTGAATTTCGACAAGATTAAACAAATATACTGGCTAAATAAATAAAATTGTTTCTTGTAGGTTGCGGAGTGGTTCCAACGAGCCAACAAGTTCACAGCACTAACGAAAAACGTGAGCAGACTGTGTGATAGACTTAACATGGTTCCGAACCGAGAACTGATTTATGAGTTGTACCCTTACGTTTGGGACATTCGTGGAGTAGCTTCGCTCATGAACTCTTATGTGACCTGGTTAGGTGAGTGTCAAGTTCTTGCAAACTTGACCTGGTTAGGTGAGTGTAAAGTTTTTGCAAACTCTACTTGAAGAGAACAAACACATCTTTCGAAATTAGCTTTCTCATATTAAAAATCAATATTTGTCGCACGAGTAACTTGAGAGAAAATTAATGAATGAAGCCGATGAGCTTCCAGACTAATTAAGCAATAAAGAGTTCCAGGGATGGAAAATTCAATATAAAAAGCTGTATTTAAGTACTAATAGTTGTGTCATATGAGCCTATACACTTGAAGAGTTTCGGACAACGGTGTCAATTTGACTTATATAATTCAACCAATTCTCACGACTTGTCATGACTGAAATAATTTCAGTGAAATTACTAACGCGATTAAAAGAATGCTTTGGAAATGTGAACAAAGTTATAGATCATGAATGAAAGTGTGTGATGCGTCTAATATTGTATTGCATTGCATGCATCGTTTTCAATTTGGGTTTGATATCGAGGTTTCGGAAATCTGTTCCACTCCCCAACTAAAACCCCAAAGGATTAGTTTTGGGTTGTAGCTTGTAGCTGGTTGGTTTTTTGCTTCTCGCTTAAATTTCAAATTTCATGTAAGATGACACTGTTGTCCAAAGTCGTTGGTTTAAGATTTATAAAGAGTTATATCTTTAAGATTTTAATTCAGTCGATTTACCGATAGAAAAGCGGGGTGAGTATAATCTCTTTTGAAAATAAATTAATTTGAACTTTTAAATTTTTCACAGGATTTTCACACATCCCTGCAACTGTTTCCGTTTTCACAACGGGATCATACACATGTAGGCCATTTCAAATATTTTATTCTTTTCCTTTGTAAATGCGAAGGCTTGGTAGCGGTTGGCAGTTGCACTGTTACGCTCCAACTAAATCAGTCTAATAATGTGGATTAGTCACTGTAATTCCTTTTTATTTGCTATTGTCAATGAGTTTAAATTTGTGCCTTCTCAAGTTCTAATACCAAAATGATTCACTTGGGTCCGGCTTTAAATAATTGGGTAATCATGATTAGAGCTCATAGTCCCATAGATTCCTAGTTTGACCTGGATAGCTTTACTCATAGGTTATGCTCATGATTATCTAGTAGGCGAAAATAACTTTATGATAAGTAGCTTTTGTGGTGATTGGCTTTTGGGTAGTTGTAATTGGCTTGCTTGTACATGCATTGTATTAACCATGAAAAGTTGGATCACTGCAGCTGCGTCGGGTGCTTTTGCATTTCTTTTGCAAATTATTTTTCTCTAAATTATAGAATATAATGTGTGATTAAAAATGATTTATTTGTTGGTAAATAGTTAATATCCGTTGTGTTTGGCATTTATTATTTGCAGAAATAGTAATTTTTATTGTTTGTTACTTTACAGAGATTAATTCCAGTGGATAGGGGGACTGACCTGTATTTATACAAAGCTCCGGATATTCCAAGCTGTGAAACGTACACGATTCGACCTTATCGGCTTACGGATGAAAGGGCAGTCTACAAAATCTGTACTATGACCTTCAAAGATGGACTTAGCGCCGCTGATGAGTTTGCTCGATTTCCTGATCTTCCTGGTGATATGTAAGTTGATTAGAAATTTAAACCGTGGTTGGTTGGCTGGTAGGGAAATAGTTTGATTGAGTTTTATTATTTATGTAGAATGATCGGCGGATTCCTGAACTTCAGTTCAGAAGTTTGCTTCGTTGTTGAGGACAACAATGAGCGGGTTGTAGGTGCTGCAGTAGCAGCTTTGAATGCCAAAGAATTTCGAAGAAGACTAAAAGTGGGGTGGATTGAAGCAATGAGGAAAAAGTACCCGATTCCTGGAGGCAGTGATAGTGAAATGGCCAAGGTAAAATTTTATACTTAGTATAGAAATAATGGGATATTGAATATTATTACACTAAAATGTTTTTGTTTTTGCTTCTTATAGGATGTGATAGCTTCGTTACATTCAGATCCACCAGAAATTCCAGTAGACATTTTAAACAATCATCCAGCTGAGCTAAAATTTATCGTCATAACACCCTTGGTTGATCCTAGTGTACCTAAGCGACTTGTGACATGTACTTTGGCTGCTCTGCGTGCCAACGGTAATTTTAAAATAATCTAATTTCTATAAAGGCCTTTTAATAATTTCCATTTTATTAATTTCTCAGGAGTCTTTGGTTGTTTTATTGAACTGGCAAAGGATGAGAACTACTTTGCCGACATTTACAAAAAGCTCGGTTTCACCGAACTTTGTCCAAACTACATGGGCCGCTGTTTCTAAAAGTAGAGGGGAAATGGACAAATTCTTAATTTTAAAAGGAAAACAATTTTAATCGCACGAGAGACCGCTGGTTTTAACTAATGAATTTTGAGCGTACTACTACATATTAATGATTTCTGTACGCCGTTACAATTCAGCCCTGTTTTAAATCTGATATATAATTTTAATCATTGAATCTCAATTTCTCTCTCCAACGCGGCTCGAAATAATAGATTTTAAATTAGTTGTAATTGAACCAAAGAGTTTCCATTTTCCCCAAACATATTTCATGTACCTTATGGATTTTATGTACATTTTATTTATGGAGGAGTTACTTTGATGTGCCAAAGAGTTTCCATTTTCCCCAAACATATTTCATGTACCTTATGGATTTTATGTACATTTTATTTATGGAGGAGTTACTTTGATGAAGATGATGATGGGTAATGTGCGTCGTTCAAACGACATCCACATGTAACCCATCTAACCTCGATATTTTATTCCCCTTTAAAAAATTGCCTTGTTTGTTAATACTGATGATAGGCTGATGTGGTTAAAGGGCAAATTATTACTGTAATTTGATGCACTAGGAAGGAAACTGATAGTTTGAATAAAACTGATTGGTTCCATTTGAAAATTGTTGGTTTTTATTTCTTTAAAAAAAATGACTTCCTGTTTGAAAATTACATTTTTTCATCGGTTTCAAGCATTAATACATGAGCGGATTTCATAAATTACTAGTTTCCAAAATCATTTCGAAATAAATTAGAAGTCATTTGAAATGACTCATTTCAATTCTGGCATGACAAAATGTATCGGTTTTTAAAGGGGGCGTATCTATAAATGATATTAATTAGCGAATGCACCAATATAAATGTGCCAAATCATGGCATGATCATTAAGCCCATGCCTTTCTTGTCATGAGTTGAGGACTCGGGTAAACTGCATAGAATTGCACGTAGAAAGGGAAAACGGACGAGTATAGTAGCGACCAAGAGAAACCAAGACCGTATTAGACGAGAGTGCCACGCTTCCACCGTCTTCAGGTAAAGCCTAATCTTCCTCTGCTCCTTGCCTCAGTAGGGTTTCCACTTCCCTAGCGGAAGGTTATTGAGAATTTCGTCCAACCGTAAAAAAAAGCTGCCACTGCCTCTGAAATCTACTGAATAGGTACTTGGTTTTTAGAATTTATAAATTTCTCATTCTAAATGTCATAAAAAAATTGGTTCGAAATTTTCTTTAGAATTTTCTTTAAAGTTTCCTGAATAAATTAGATTTTTTCTCAATGAAAAATCAGAGGACTGCTCAAGCAGTTATTTGCAGTGTAACTGAAAAAAATATTAATATGTTTGTAAAATCCTTGCAGATCCAAGGGGGTAGGAAAAGGGCGCAGCTTGCCCCGGTGGTGGCTAGTGGTGGTGTCTCGGTTTCGTGCTCGTTTCTTGGCTTTGACACGGCTACAGCAAAGTAAAAGGTAAGAGACTTTTTTTTATAGATAAGCTTGAGGCCGAGCATATGGAATAGCATCTTTCATAAAACTGACTTGAATCTTTGCTTTTGGCTTCATTTTTGGCCTTTTATTTCTTAATTCGTGCGCATTTTAGTTTCTGTATATTTTTTTCAAGTAAATTTCTTGCATTTCTTTAGCTATTTTTTAAATTTGAGACTACCTCTCCTACTTTAAAGTTAGTATAGGCTATTTCATAATTGGAATTAAGGCAGGAATTCATAAGGAATTGGTAGTGCTTTTTGAGAGAAAGCAAGAGGACGGCATGGCTGGGGTTAGCATCATCATCGTCTCCGTTATCGTCATCGTGGTGACGTGTAGGTTAAAGATTGGCGACGGCATAGCATTTATGATTTTTATACAGAAGCTATTGCAAAAGCCTCCCATCCTCCCATTTTTTTCTTCGCGACGATCAGGCCATTTAGTTTTTATGGGAATCGAATTACATGTATGGCAAAATGCGAAAATATTTTTAGTATTATAAATTGTCATTCACTGAATTGGCAACCATTTTGTTTCATGCCACGTGGTTCTATCCAACTCATTTCGCATTTGCACATGTTATAGCTTGAAATAGGGGAAAAATCATACATAACTACACATAACGCTTCCACATAACTACTCCACTCAACAGCTTGAAGTGATTAGATTTTTTTTGTTTATGGTAATCATATAAGTGTTGGAGCTTCCATGTCGGAAATGAAAAGTGTATTTATTTATATCATGAAACACACCGCGTCCACCTATACCTTGTACGCCTACGATAGACTCATCTCCTGTTCCCATCTTTTTGGCAAAAAGTCATATTTCCGTTCTCGTTGAATGATTGAGACGGGAGAGCATGTAGCTGGCCTTGAACACACGTCTTTCAATACTTCACAAGTAGGTGTAATTACTCCAAAGTAATTCTAATTACTCATGTCATTTGCTGGAATTTGTCAACGCTTTTTGCTCAAATTTCTATAGAAATTATTTCAAAGGGAAGCAGGTAGATAACAACAGGTAAAGGGATTACAAGTGCTGTAGAAATTAGTCAGACTACAGCTCAAATGTGATATGACAGCTTCATGTATGCATTTATCTCAATAATTATTCTCACCAAATTATTCATCAAATTCTAAACTAATCAATCTACTTTGGCCTCACATTGCATATCTAGAAACAAGTCATAAAGAAACATACTAAATGCACTAACTTTCTTTTGCTATCTAAAAACTTTATGAAAAAATGATGTCATCACATTCCCCCAAAAGTATATGGCCCCATATAATTTACAATGTCGCATCGCATGCCATTCATCCAAATGGGAATAAAACTTTTCCTCCAGCCCTGTCAAAAAATTTCGGACAGGCCAGCATGTTGTTGTAGTGGAGGCGAGTGAAAAGTTGCTATCATGTCATTCCTTCTATCTCTCTTGGCCAACATGTCTTCCACTGTTTACTCTCCATTTATTATCCATCATCACATTCATTCATGCATGTGAATACCTGCATGCCAACGAAATTGGTAAATGTGCCATAAACATGATACTTTTTTAGCTATTCATGGAGCAAAAAATATAATATTGTAGTAATAAAAAAGCTCCCTTCTCTACTCCCCCATTCATCCTCTTCTCTCTCCATTAAATGCCTTTACATCCTGTTATTTTATTGATTAGAAATCAATACTCGGTCATATTTTTCCGTCAACTAGGTAAATACTAGGAGATGAGAAATGGGCCTTTACTCCCATTTAAATTGACATGAGGGGGAAGTGCTCCACCGGAACTGGCTACTCTTAAACAGTGAGAGCAATCCCATCGTGGCCAATTTCACATGAAAAAGTGGAAAAAGAAACTAAACTTCTCACTGAACTCATACAAGATACTTAATTCCCTTTCACTTTTCCCATTCTAAATATTCAATTTATTTCCGCCACCAAAACCCCGAGTAATACTTGAGGTACATATTGGCCCAAGTAAATGTAAGAAGTAGATTATGTGGCATTAGGATTGAAATATTGAAATATAAGCCATAGGAAATTTCTTACTACCTCGTTGTAATTAGATCAAGTGGTGAAAAGTAAAGAAAACGAAATTACTTTGGTTAGATTTACATAAGTCATCATCATCCATCAGATCATTTCTTTATGGTAAAATTTTAACTAAAATTAGTTAGAATTAATAGATTTGCAAATCAATATTTTCTCAAGGATAAAAACATTTGTCCGTTTTCATTTCTTAAATCATACGTGACAAGACGGCATCTGCCGATTAGCGCAAAAATTTACATTATCTTTAATGCCCTCTAATAAAAACTGGATTATGTCTTTGAGGCGTGATTTGTAACGGAATAGCTTATTCTTTGAAAAAACAAAGTGATTGACAAAATCTTTTTATCACTAAAAGAAATATTATATTCTTAAGTTTTATGGCTTTTGCATCAATTTAAAAAGGCTTTATCTTCTCTTCTTCCTGCTTGCTGGCTCCGGTATTCATAAAACAAATAGACTAACGGTTTAAATTACATTCATGAAATTCACACGCAATTATGTATGTTTTTTCCAGAAGCAAAAGTAATTACACGTCTGATATTTTTCGATTTTAGGGCTGATAGTCATAAAATCCTTAGACCATTAAAGACTGGGATGAGGACTCGAGAAGTGTAACGTGATCCAGCCACTGGAGAAGAGGAGTCAATCACATTCGGAAGGAATTGTAAGGTAAGGAATTTAAAAGCTGAATGTTTTAAGTAGAAAAGCTTTTGCATAAAGAGTACATCACACAAGTCACAATGACTCATCATAAGTCATCATCATAAAAATCACTTATGTCTTTAATGCTTATTACAAGCGCGAAAAATGCAAGAGGATAACACATTTCACACCCTTTAAGGAATAGCTTGTTTAAATACAAAAGCTTTTGGGAAAGTTGCTGAAATTCTTTAATCCTAATAATTACGTAGTTGACACTTTGCTCGAAAAAGATTAATTTTTTATGCATTAATCAAAAAGATCATGTAGCGTAGGCTCTTTCATGCCCAAACCATACCTGACATATCACGCCAATAACCAATAGTTGTCAATGTACCCGAAATTAGGTTTTTCTCTTTGCTATTAACTTTGATTAAGTTGTTGGTAATTGGAGATGGGATATGGATTGACGTCTTGCTCACTTAGTAGACAATTGGAGGCATTTATGAGAATTTTAATGGGACATATATTGGCATTAGGAATGAAGATGAAACGATTGTCTGGTCTTCACTAAAAAAAATTCATGTACGGATCATTAGTTTCTACATCTTCCCGCAAAAATCCGATACAGATAAATTTTCCATTTGCGAACAATTTAAATTGAGCATTCCGACTTCACCACTCGAGAATAATATTATTGTCGGCAAATGTAATTCATTATGTTCAGCATAAATCTTTTTCCTTCTTGGATCCCTTACACATTCACTCCTACTCGTATTTAAAGCTCCGTATGGAATAAGCATAGAAAAATCCCTTTCTCATCATAAATCCTTAAGAAATGCAAAATAGGTAAGCACATCAAACATTTACAAGATGTCAGTATGTCAAAGAAGCCCACTGAGACAACTTCTTGTTCCTTTCAATTGCATACAATTGTTAGGGAGGGAAGGAGCTGAAATTCCGAATTGGAAAGGGAAACCCACTAACAAAAAGAATTATTGCACACGCCATCATGTCGCCAGAAATCCCTGTTTGTAGTCAGACTCCATGCCTATGAACCCAATACGGTTGTTCATTTCTCAATACTACCATTTCGTAAGCAAATAATATTAAACTCAACCACATCCCAAAAATCCGAATATGCAATTTTTTCCATACAATTCTTTATCCGATCAGGGAAGAAGAAAGAACGTAGATATATCATTATCATTTAAAGTAGAGTAAAAGAGTATAATTTTTCTCTGAGAATAACGAAATAACATAATCCGGATGCTGGATTTTTTTTTTGAAGAATTGATTGTGCATTTGCTGTAAGCGCATTCGGGTATTGCTGGAATATAATCAACTACTTATTACATATTAATGGGGTTTGCTTGAAGCACAAAAGATTTGCAAAGAAGCAGTTATTTTTTATTATGCGGAGGAAATCAAGCATTTAATTTTTTGTGTGCCGTTTTAAAACAATTTTATAAACCACAACGTTCACTTTGTTCCATACACATTCCATTACAATGTCCACAGCAACATTTTTTTATCTGATTTACGTAAAATGACCTTTAGAATTTTAAACATGGTCATAATTTACTTTGAAATCAGAGTAATATGCAAATGAATAATAGATTAGGATGATAAATAGCATTCGGAGAAAAAAATGACAAATCTTAATGCAATCAGTTAAGTCACTTGGTTTTACTGTGCACCCACGTACCTCACAAAAGTTTTGTAGAATTGTCTAGAAAGAATCTGCACAAGAATAAGCTTGTTTTCACAAATGCAATTATCTCTCGTGATGGAATGCACTTGCAATTTAGGAACTGCACAGAGCGTTCCTCTCCACACGCACATTTGAATATAGGCCATGCTTCTACTCCCCCCACATTTCCAGCAGAGAACACTGAACACATTTTCGAAAACAATTCATCCATGTCCCCACTTTCCACAATCCATTAATATATCAATATGATGTATTGTATTATAAACACCTTTGGAGAAAGGAACTGAGGAAAAGAATATTTTTTAAAAGGTGTAACCCTTCCAACCTCCCTTTTTATTTTCGAGTAGAAACACTTTAGAAACGTGAATCGCTTTAGTGCATGCATGAATAATAAAGGTAATAAGACGTGTACAAAAAAATGGCTCAATGCATGCGAAAAAAATATGCCTAATTTTCTGCTCGCATTTTTCTCTCTTTTCTATTCTCCACCATAAACTATTTAGCACGGTTGAGCAGGAAGGAATTTTTTTTCAAAAGCTCAGCAAGTAAACTAGTTTTTTTTTCGTACCAAGTGCCCACAACAAATGAAGAAAATGGGCTGTACTTGTCTATTAATAGTTGGAATATTATGAGGGGAAAATGACTATTACCGTTATTGTTAGCAATGACAGGCTTTTATTTCACAAGAGCTTTCTATGCGTCATTGAATATTTTGTAGTGAAAGTCCATTTTTGACTGTTGCTAGTGTTGATGGTGAACAATGCCCTGAAGAGTAGAATATAGTTTTTCTTTTCGCAAGCTAACTGGATAGAGAGGGAGAGGAGAAGAAAACATAATCTTTTTTATTTCTTTAGCCAAGAAAAGCATGATAATGATGGCATAAAGAATGGCTCCCTCCAATAATATGCAGTGGCGTTGAGAGCGGTGAAGCGTGTGAGGAAACTAGAATGGGGTATTTCTCTTTTTCTCTCTCTCTGCTCAGTGAAAAACGAAATTTGTAAGGTAACAATAGTGGAAAAAGTGGAGTGAACATATTTGGGTGTAATGGAGAAGGACGTTAATCGACAAGATGGTAGTTTAGCAGCTTGACGCTCCTTCGGATAAGGAAAACAACATGACATAGAGGTTTTATGAGCTGGCCGCATTGAAATAATAGAGTAGTCCATCCATAACTTTCGGAATGCTTAAGCGGTTCGTCTTTGTGGTTCTTTTCGAGCGTCAGAGTGAAAAAAAACGATTTGCTCAAAGTTTTTCATGTCAGCAGTTTTCTCTTCAGGGTTGTGAAACGAGATAATTCTGACTTGTACGGATTGATGAGGAAATGTTTCCTTTTAGACATTTTCTTTTTAAATATGAGAAATGAGGGATTAGCTCCTTAACATTTCAATTATGAAGGAATGCTTTTGTATTGAGGTTAAATATGAGATTTTCACGTAGGCCAGAAGTGGCCTCGTACACTATTTAGTCCAGTTGTCGTTAGGTCTGGAAAACGGAGAGAATTTTAAGAACGTTTTTTAGAAAGAGTTATAAAAGCAGATTAATATTTGCTTGAATCCATCCAACTTAACACTCTTTCTATATGAGGCCATTCCTGAATTTTGATTACGGATTAAAGATGCTTAGTGGGAACTTGTGATATGGTTTGGTTCTAACTTAAAAGTAGAAAAATTAACGCAGCAAATTCTAAGCAGGTGGCACAAACTAGGAAAATACTTAGACCCAAATTATAATTTTTGTTAATTTAAAAAAAATCATGCGGTACTTTGCGACAAACCGGCTAGAATTTGAAATAAATACTAGATAGTAAATTTATCACTTGATCTAAAAAAACAACTTAAAAGGCCAATTCATCCTTTACGATGATAACTAGCTTCCTGTTTACATAATCGAGTTTCCGGTTATCGAATGTCCAGCTTTGCAATTCCTTACCACACGCACCAAATTCTAATTAAGGTTACAAGACCGCAACGAAAATTGTCCTCAAACCACACGACTCATTCCATACCAAAAGTTTCCGATAGCGAACCACATTTTACTTGTTCAAAGCTATTTCTTATTTGTAAAGTTGCTTCAGTAGCGGAGTAGATTTTTAAGGGAAATCCACTCACTTCCCATTCCTTCCCATTTTTTCAAGTTTCTCTTTCTCCTTCTAGTTCACTCAACATAAATTTAGTACGTGATAATTCATTCCGCAGCATTCCCCAATCTAGGAACGGAATGCTCCACGTAATCTATTTATTTGTGCACATGTACATGTGCCGTTTGCAGTTTTGTACTAGTTCACTTCATTATCTTTCCATTTTAGAAAAGCTGAAGGAAAAAGCAAAAAAAACGCTTCCCAAATTCTTCTTCTTGGTTAACCGCATTGAGGTAATAATGCGCTTTGTTTATTTATTTGAAGAGAGTTGGGAAAGCAGAGTTTTGGGTATTGATGACCCACGAGTATGTTTTTATTATTTGACTTTAAAAATTGCAAAGTCTATTACGTCCAACCTCTTTATTAAATGATGCAGGATTTTTCCATTCAAATTTGCACTAACTAAGCATAAACACTTAGCAAATAATAAGGTCGCAAGCTCCTGTTGAATAATAATTGTTAGCAATATGCTACACTTCACTCTAGATCTTAACAATGCACTTGGTAATTGAAATTGTGTGACATTCTGCATGCTCTAAACTATTTCATGAAGGTTTTGCTTAGTGTGAAAATGTGTTTTGAAGTATTCCATATTTGTTGAAGGGTTTACCACGTCCGCATCTAACCTCTGCTCTTTTATCTAGAGGAGATAAGTGTCTCCACATATCCCTTAGATAAGCTTGTAGGAAGTAGAATTTATTTATGTATCCATTCCACTGGAAAAAATATGGAATGTGGCCAAGGAATAGGGACCAGTAAAGATATTGAAGTGAGAGGGTTTCCATTCTTTAAAAAACCGTTAGATTATTTACCTCATATCCGAATAGGATTTTCTTGAAGATCATCTTGGCCGTGGCCATGGACTTAAAATGTGAAGTTATTGTCTTATTGAGACATCTTGAAATGGGCTAGAGTTGAGAAAGGTAGAACATTTTCATGAGAGAAATGTGTGCATAATAAAAGGATATATAAAATGGTTTTTTCCATCTGGGAAAAATGAGTGTAGTTTTGACTCTCTCCCAAGGTGGAAATTTTTCCTTGTCCACTTAGCTAAAATTATTGCAAATTTTGTATAAAAATGTATTTTGTAAGGTGGCGTCATACAGGCATAAATGACCTATCCATTTGGCTCATTACAAGGTGGACCTAATGCGAAATGATTTATCCGAGAGTTTTGGCATTGCTAATTTTTCAGAATTGTCCGAAATGGATGTCATTTGTCCATTCAGAAATGGAAAGTTTCTTGTCTCCCATTTCTCTGTGGGATGAAAGGGAAATGTCGCCAGTTTGTAGGGAAAAGCTTGACAAGTTGTAAGTAAAAGAGATTCATAAAGGTTTCATCCCTCACATTTATCCAAAAGCTATTCAGCTTTATTNGTATAAAAATGTATTTTGTAAGGTGGCGTCATACAGGCATAAATGACCTATCCATTTGGCTCATTACAAGGTGGATCTAATGCGAAATGATTTATCCGAGAGTTTTGGCATTGCTAATTTTTCAGAATTGTCCGAAATGGATGTCATTTGTCCATTTAGAAATGGAAAGTTTCTTGTCTCCCCCATTTTTCTGTGGGATGAAAGGGAAATGTCACCAGTTTGTAGGAAAAAGCTTGACAAGTTGTAAGTAAAAGAGATTCATAAAGGTTTCATCCCTCACATTTATCCAAAAGTCTATTCAGCTTTATTTAGAGCAACCTTGAGATCCCAATTTCCACCTTGTCCTGCTTTCAACAAGGGAAGAAATGCGGAAGTGGGACTGGAGAAAGGAAACAGGGCTTTTTTCTTCGTCCTTTTCTGGTTTGCGCTATTTCTCTTGTCTTTTTTTTTATTTCGCCATATAAAAAAGGAAATGCTTGCGTCTCGGAGAGATTCACGTCATTTCTAGTTTCGACTCGGTAGAGAGAGCATCTCGCCCCATAAAGGTTTTCACAGGGGAGCGAGGGTGAATGTATGACCCTCGGTTTGTTTATTCCTATCATTTCCATCATATTTACTTCTTGTTATCCATTCTTTACTTAGTGTAAGTGCTCAACTAGAGAATAAAAAAGCCGCCACCTATTACCCACCATTTTTTCCTCAATCTCTCTCGCCCACTTTCCTCCTTCCGGAATTGAAAGAGCGAGACGGAATCTCCTATCCAATGATCCGCATCAGGGGCTTGTTGAAACGGGCTGAAATCTATTTACCTCTTATCTACTTAAGTAGTTTGCATCTGCAGAAATGTCTTTGTTTCACTTCGCTTCTAATCCGCCCACAAACTACGAACCGGCTTTCCTCAAACAACTCTCATGCCTATTATGTGGCTTGTTTGATTTCTGGGTTGGAGGGAAATCCACTCCAGTCACCACACACTCGTGGCTAGCCACAAAGGAGAAAGGGAAAGCAGGCCATGAGTAAAAAAGATTTGTGGAAGTATCCTACTGCGGAAAAATTCTCTTTTCAATATACACTTTTTCACTCCACTTGAACCATTCCCTTTCAAAAAGCTAGGGCTGGTCAAAAATTACGTAATTGGTTATATTATATAACATGTCAATCCATAGCTAATTTAGATATTTAGAGCTCTGCATTATACTAATAATGTCACCAATTTTAGTTGCCGTAATTACCTCGTTTTAGATTTCGTGGTGCATGGCGGCCCGCAAAGAGAAAGTGAGACTGACCAAGTAGTAATTTTTTCATGCATATATTCATGAAGGCAGAATGTATTTGTATTATAAAATATTAGCGTGTTCTCTCTCTCTCTCCCTCCGCATTAATTTTCTCTTGTGGGGAGACTGTTTGAAGGAGTATTGGTCTGTGAACCTCGTCAGCTTGATCATGATGGACATGGGTCATTGTGCGCAAATTGCATTCCAACCTGGGCTCTTGTACATACGTAAAATAAACGGCTCCTTCAACTTCAGCTTCCTTCCCCTCTACAGTTTTAAGGTTGACTGGTTAGCAGGACGGGGAAAAATGTTTCTTCATCTTTATGTTTATTTATGCCAGTTGGAGACGAACCATAAAGTGTGTGTTTGGCTATCCTACATTCACACAATATTTCTCATGCCTATTTACTATTTCAAAAAAGGAAAGTTTTCTCTCTTTCCTGAACGCAGCGTGACTTGACTTTAAAAGAAAAAAGTTACCCACTACATACAATTTTCATTGCTTTTATTTATATATGAAACAAAATCCTTTCGATATACGAGACTTTTCCAACAGAATATCATAATTTATATAAGAGACAAGGTAGAACTCGGCGTTTTTCTATCGCCTGTGGCATTCCAACGCATTTCCTCTGCTTTTTATATGGCGTGCTCCAGTAGAATATTTAAGGCTTATATAATTCATCAATGGCTTCTCCACACGCAAATATTTTTCCCGGCTGACATTACGTTTTTTTTAAATATTTTTTTATTATAAAATGGCGTATCAACCAGTTAAGATATCACACGTGGAATATTTACCTACGCATTATACCTACTTATTCTCGGAGTGATTTTTTGATTTGCCAACTCCCATTCTGAGAAGGAGAACAATAGCCAATTAATCCTTTCCTATTGTGTTTTACAGAGAGGCTACGTGTCCTCCTCTCATTTCATTACGAGACATTGAAGGAAGAACAAGTTGGGAAATATGGAAGAAGAAGAAGAAGCTTTCCTCTATCCAATTTTATCTTGTCCAAAATCAAGAGAAATATCAAATTCTAGTTCGACCCCAAGACCCCTAAAACCCAATAAAGCTTCCTGGGCAGAAGAGGACCGAAGGGGACAAGAATGGAGATCGAGTGTAGATCATCAGTCTTCAAGGCCTCACTACTGCCACGTCAGAGGGAAGGAAGCCGTCCTATTAGTCAGCATCATTCTTACCCTCGCATTAGCCAATATTCCAGGTAAGAAAAATTATTTCTTTTCTTTTTCCATAAAATCATTAAGCATCTTAAGCATTGATTACAAAAGTAATCGGATTATAGAGTGATCTATGAGAACAATCTGTAACTTATGTAGTTAGTAAAAAAAGCTCTGTCATGATTACTCATGTTTGATAATTCCAAATCAATCATTAATCAAAGTCAATTCCTTCCTCAAACATTTTATATTCATACGCATTTTGCTCAGCCCAAATCTCTATCTTTTCAGTCAAACCTTTTATCCCGATTTGGGTCTTATGGAAGTGACGAAGTGAATTAGAGATGTGATTTATTCCCTTTTAGTACGAAAAATGTTGCCTTCAAGTAGAATAGAAATGGGCAGAGTCAAAGTTTCCGAAATTGTCAAAATGTCGACAGTTACAGATTGTTCTTAGAGCTCAGAGTGCAAGAGAAGAGGTGATGACGTGGACACATCTTGGGAGTAGCACTCAAGCCAGTAGTAATGTACTAATTGCATTATCAACGTGGCAACATATAATCGGCCATGCTTTAAAAAGTCATACGTGGCACCATGACGCGGCTCACGCCATTCCTTTTTACGTACCTATCTAATTCTAAGGAAAAACAATTAAATTTCAGGTGGCTAAAAAATGCTTGTATCATTTCCCATAAACTTTGGGGCGGAGCGTGTGGCGAAAAACATGAGAACAATTTAGATGAAGAAGGCCGCACTTACAATTAGCAAATAAATATTTGGACGGAAGGGTCAAGGGTTTTCGAATATGAATTTAAAAAGAGAAAGCAAAAACAAGGGAAAATTTTTCAAAACAATTTCAAATCAAGATTTTTTTTCAACTAAAAATGAATATTTAGGAAAACTTAATTTAGATAGAATTTAAAAAGATAATTACTTAAGTTAAATTAATTAAGATAAGTATTTAAGATAAGTATTTGAAATTTTTACTGAAAGAAAACTAGACAAATTCCCCATTTTGTTTTAAAAAAGTTTAAAATGGATGTGCTTTCACCTGAAATGGTATGCAAAACAAGGTAGATTTTGCTACAAGTAGTAATTTTTTCCCTCAAAATTGAAAATAAATGTGGAAGGATCTTTGGAAATTTTAGAAATTATAACTGAAGTTTTTTCATTATCATTTAAAAGCGTACAAATTCTAGGTGATACTAAACAGGTAGAATATACATCAGGAATTACAAAGCTGATTTGTTTAAAAAGTCAAATCGATTAATCTCTCTTTCAATCTATAACTCGTAAATGTATACGGTGCTATATATTATTTAATGAGGAGCGTGGGAGAAAAGAAATATTGGC
>JAHZMU010001001.1:0-15576 GCA_027743725.1 Rambutsinella grinnellia | reverse complement strand
TTTTTTTTACTGTTTGGTTTTGATCTATTTTTACAAGTTCACTGAGAGTTGTTAGGAGCTTATGACCATTATGTTTGCTTTGTGGACGTAGAAATCCGAATCAAGTTAAATAAGAATTGGGTGGAAAAATATTTCGAGTAGGAATGCTTCTTTCTGAGGATGAGTGAAAAAGATCTTTCATACTTGGAACTTTATGGATCACTTGACAGAATGGACGAGGGAATGAGATCCTTTATGGTCTTTACAAACCTTTTTGTTTGGAATGGAATTTGGACTCGTTTTCCCCATTTTGATTTACTCGCATTTCTTGGGTGTATCTTTGAGATAAATGAAGTGGATGAGAACAGATATGATGATTAGTCGCTCAAATTGCTTTGCTTTTTGCCTAGTATTTTAAAGTAATTTAACTAATTAAATGATTCATTTTTTTACAGAGACCAGACGACCACAAAGAACTGTTTGGGACTATTCGTAGAGGTAAGCTATTTCAAGATTAGCTTCTGAGTTGAGATAAGCAGAGGATCAGTTTGCTTATGTGCTCATTCAATTTCCATATCTCTACCCTATCATTTGACTAATTCCTAAAGACGAGAGGAGAGGTAGTGGCTATTGAGTAAACTTGTTAGGCTCTTAGCCTTCCTGTGATAGCTCAATTGGTAGAGGGCTTGACTGTAGTTGACATTAATTAGCTGAGATCAACAGGTCGCTGAGAGAATTTGGATAACTCCGAACAAGTCCAATTTACAACTTGGGATTTACTCAGACACGTTTGGAATAATCTCAACGCATTTATTCTACTAAAAAGTTAATGAAACGTTGCACAAGTTGTGATTAACTCCTCTTTTCGAGGGAAGCCACTAATTTCCCCCTAAACTTTTCCATTCCGCGGGGAACAAATACCTTCAATTACTTTTGTATCGCCGGCATCACAATTCTCTCTCATTTTCTCCCAGTAAAGAAATGTTGTGGGGGCGAATAGAAAAGTATTTCATGTCTCAAGAAGGTTGTGGAGTGGCAGTTCATTTTCATCTCAATGTCAGTCTCAAGTGATGACTCTTTATCCCCATCCCACTCTGATCAAGCCAGAGAGAGGGGAGGAAAGCAAAGAATTAATTATGTACTAAATGATTCCCTCTGGAAGCTCATTTCGGGCGGAAGTCAATTTACTCTCTACCTCGAATGAGAGGAATGGGATGATGATGATTGTGATACTTACCTTGTTCCAATCTAAACACTTTTCTTACAAATTTAGCTGATGAAAAATTCTTCAAACTTTTCCAAAACCTTTAAAAAAATATCCAACTTTATACCTTTGAAATTAATGTGTAGCTCCGCAACTCTCTTGTGTGGATAAAGATGGTAGTAATAAATTTCTGGAAGACTCGTAAAGCACAAAGAGAAGGTTGAAAGTAACTTTCTCAGAATCAATAGACTCCCCCAAAGTTGAAAAAGTAGAGGAAAATTACATGGGGAAATGATTGGTTGAGATTTTCATTTAACAATGGTGAAATCCCCGACTGAAAATATCCCGATCTCCCCTCCCATTCTTCGAAAGAGTGAATCTTGCAAAGTAAATCTGGTGAGCAACTGGGAACAGATATTTCAGGTATGGCTTGATCCCTTTCATGCATCTAAAATATCCCTAAAATATCAGAAGGGACACTCCCTATTCTACTGCATCTTGTCAGTAAAGAAATCGAACGAAAACTTTACCTTTTTCGCCCTTTCCAGAGAGAAAAGTTGCTAATAAAGACAGCCGTTCTTTTACAATCCTTTCAACTTTGAATCATTCCACTCTTGACTTTTATCAACTAGCTGGGCTCTCTCTTTCCAAAGTTTCCTCTGAAATATTCGTAGTGAAAAATATTGCTTGGTGATCTCTAAGAAGCAAGCAGGTGAACATTGTTTCGCCTTTAGAAAAAAATTGGCAAAAAAAATGAGAAAAATAGAGAGGTTCGAACGAGCTGTGAATATGTGAGAGGATGATGATGATCAAATCCTTTTTCTCTCTTCATCACTCCACCATCTTTCTTGCCACAGCCTCGTTGTCAGTGGAGGAGAAGGGAAGCGAGGAGAAAAAAGGGAAAAATCGATGATGCTTTTTTTTCTCTCCTTTTCTCCAAACTTTTCCCCATTCTTGCCCAACTGTACATATTCATAGCGCATTTTTCTCTCTTTTTTCCCCTCACAATGTAGTGGTGGTTAGGCCAACATCCTTTTTTCGGCTTGGCCTGTTGGCCTGCCCTCCACCACACTGCTATTCACTCATTGAACATGCCAAGATTCTTTCTTGAGAGAGATATAAACAGTCCATCTATAAGTATAAGAGGTTCTGGTTGCTTGCTTCACTTCCCTCTTTGTAATGACTGGCAAGTTAGGGGAGAAAGTGAAGGAGTGGTAATAGCAGTAATAATCCTTGTAGAAGAGCTCCAAGAAAGTGTGGTATGGTCGGGTTGTCTGCTACGAGAGATGAGAATAAAATGGAGATAAAACGAAACCGTATGTTTTCTACTCTCTCCATTTTTTCTCAGCCTTTTCTCTCTCTCTCTCTCTCTCTCTCTCTTTATCTCTCGTGTTAATACAAAAGGGAAGGGAGAGAAAGGCTCCATGAAAGCGTACACCATCCCATGAATAGGAAGTACTATTCTTCAACTTGCTTTACCTCTCTTATCATTCTTTCCTCCTTTCCAACCAGAGAAAGAAGCTAAGAAAAGCAAGAAGAAAAAACAGAGTCACTCAAACGATTCAAGTAAGTACTACTAGAATACTAGTAGAATAGGTGAAGTAGAGAAGGAACGTACTTAACCAGTCCTGATGGCATATCACTTTTGTTGGGGCTTTTTTTGTGTACACACTCCCCCTTCAAAGATTTACCCACTTGGTCTTCTCTCTCTACTCTCTCTTATCTCTATCCTCTTTGTTAGCTGAAAAGAGAGAGAAAAATGTGAGGCTTCTTCACTTCCTCTTTCTCATCTTACAATGTGGAGAAGCACGTTCCCCAAATTCTTTTTCCCTTTTGAAGCTCACAAGAATTGTGGGAAAGGAGATGTGCAGTACTCAATCCACTTTTTGTTATCCAAAACCTTTCCAGACTCAAGATGATGATGGGCTCTAGTTTACACTCAACAAAAACAGATAAAAAAATACTAGATTGAATGCTACCTGATATGTGATATGGTTGCAAAATAATTTCTAATAAATTGCAATAAAAATTTTATCATCGGTACTCCCCCTTCCCCATTTATTTATCTTGAACTGATTACTTCTTGGGTAATGGTGATCGTTACAAAAGGACTTTATTTATAAAAGTTTACACTAAAACCTAAAAAGAGCTACTTGAATTAGAGAGGTGGAGAAAGTCGAGTATAAAAGAGGTGAAGAGCCTCAAATTCTATTGACTCTGAACATAACAGCTTTGCTTGAAATGGCTTGAATAATTTGTTAAAATTCGAAAAATGCATTCGATTTTTACTCGCACATTTTTTCGCCATTTCCTCTCCATTATATTTTGACTAGGTTGAGTCATGATGATTCTATTTATTACTCTCCTTTGATGAGAGAGAGACTGCTTGACGGTGACAGCCAGACAAGGGAAAGTCTTAAACCGAAAAATTATCCCACAATAGTTTCTCTCTTGTTGGCTTTTCCCTTCTAAAAAATCCCTGCTGACGTTCATTTTCTCTCTCCTTTTATTCTTTTCTTTGGGGGGAAAGAATAAAGAAAAGTTTTCTCTCTACTTCCTTTGAAGCTATCACATTAATGTATAAAGTAGCCGGGGCTAAACAACAAAAAAAAACCTTCACTATTTTAATACAAGTCCCGGCAGACCCAACTTCTCTATTGCCCATGTTATTGTTGTTGTCTTGTTTACTCCGACATAATGGAGGCGAGGAGAAAATCTAGTTTCCTTTCTCAACTTTTTCTCCCAAAAGGGAGAAAAAAGTTTCGAGGATATAAAGATAAAAAAAGAAAGAAATAGTTTTCCTTACATTGTACTCATATTACTCCAAACACTCGGTAAGAATGAAAAAAGTTGTAAAGAAGAGAATATCATTTTTTTCTTTCTCTCTTTCCCGGAGAAATGAAAACGCAGCAGGAGTTTAAGAAGAGTTTTTCATTCTTTTCCAATCTCTTGGCTTGTGTCTTGTCAATACGTTGCAGTTTTTTACTGACAAGAGTTGGAAGTTGGGCAATGCCAAGACATCTTATTACCTCTTTGTTTGGAATTGATGGGGAATGATGCTTTTTTTAAGGGAAGAAGAAAAGAAATTAAATAGTGATTTTTATTATAAAGGTGACCCCATCGAGAATCTGCATCGTCATCCGAGTCAGGTGAAGGTAGGTGAAAACTCTCAGCATTCAACCCCGCTCGGGAGTGACTTGAAAGGGAATCGTCCACAGAATACGGCAACATCAACGTTCACTGATCATCTTAACAAGTTCTCCGCATTCGAGTTCATCAGCGGTAGGGGCACAGTACGTTTCTTTTCAAAATCATCAGAAGGCAGGTCAAGCAGGATATGGTCCGGATAACTCTGAGCGTAAAACTGAGAATAGTGAGGGTTCGACTGGTTCGGTCATAAAGTCATTTACAGTAAGTATTTAATTTAAAATTGATTGGGATATGGAATATTAAATTGGCTTTTCGTTCACAGAACGGTCCTCTAAGCCCAACGAAACGTCAATTGGAATTGAATGGTCGCTCCCACAAGTATGAATGTGTAGAGTCTCCACGCAACTCGCAAGCTGCCTTTACACCAAGTCAACCAAGTCCTAAAGCAAGCGGTAGCCTTCACCCCGCCCAACAACAAGTTGTCGCTCCCGTCAGTAATCCAAAAGAGAAGTTTGGACAGGGGAGGATCGGTTCGCAAACTTTATTTACGCCCTACGCCACAACAGCAATCACTCGAGTTAGAAGCCCTTTGGGAGGTGGGGGTCCACCATCAGTGTCAAATAATAGCGGATCTCAATCGTCAGTCACAGTAATCCAACCGGAGAGCCCAAAAGAACCTACACCGATTGGTTCTCCTTATCCAAACGTTAAGAACAATCACATCCACAATCGCATTAAAGGCAGCCCGAATAACTATTACGGAAGTGGTTTAACCACTTCTCTCAATAGTTTCCAAGGCAAGCCTACAAATCAGCCGAATCCTTCGAGTTCTTCGGTGACGAAGGTGTTCCAAGCGCACAACTCTAGTGATTACAACCCTGCCAGGTCCAGATCACCTGGACAACGAGACTCTGTTAGAAAGGAGGGGGAAAGTGAGCAGAAGGATAGAGTTCCATCAGGTTCTCGTGCTAACCCACTCTCTCCTCATCATAAGATTCCAACTCCAACAAAAGAAAAAGGTAAAAATTTAAGCAAATACTTTGTCATTAATTGAATCGCTTTACTTTTGAACTTTGTCATTGAAATGATTTACTTTTTAACAGCTCCTGCACCAACGACAAAATCATCATTTGGTTCTATAGCCCGTCTTCTTGACTCTCCCGCAAGTTCATCCTCCACTTTAACCCCGGGAAAGAATCATCCAAACTCGCAAATCAATCATATCCCCTCCCACCATCCACACTCTCTCCATCACCATCACTACAACGCATACGGGTCATCTCAAGCTTATCGAGTGGCCAGTTCAATTTCCGCCACGCAGTCCATTCAGCACCCGGGCTCTTCATCGTCTGCAGGGAGTAATAGTAGCGTCACCACAATCGCCGCTCCAAACAATCACGGTAGTAATCAGACTAGCTCACTGGCTGCGTCCGCAAGTACTCAGTCGTGCTCCTCAAGGAGCCACTCTCCCAGAGGTCATAGTCCCACAAGGGAACGTGATAGTTATAGGTGAGGAGTGGAGAAAGCTTGAAAAAGAATTAAAAGAGTTGTTAAACAGACTATTAAATCTTTACTCTATTTTGCAGCAGCAATGTAAGCAGCCTTAGCAGGTCGAGTGCTACGCCAATCAGCGGATCACAAATCTCTTCCCATTTACCACTGCCGCCAAATCTCTCCCCACAACTTCAGACCTCTTCGTATTCAAAGGCGGCTTCATGGTTAAGGTAGGTTTAGTTAATTGTTTTATTGGAATGAGTGGGATGTTGAGTGAGCTATTTGGTTTTTAGTAGCGTGCCTGGACTATCTCCTGTGCCTAGACCGACGCCACCACCAGTTTCACTTCCGACGCACCCATTAGGACCGTTGACATCGGTTGGTAGCCCATTTGGGAGTTATTCACACGGTTTGGTTTCCCCACATCCGGCAGCTGCAAACATGTTTGCACCACCCATATTGCCATTAAGCTCGATTTCCGCGCATCCAGCCTCCCAAGCAGGGGCCTTTGGCCCAGATCAACTATTTCCTGGTAATTTTGTAAATTTAAAGGTGGAATGTGTTTGGATGAAATGGAAATGATGATTTTGCAGGCCCCTCGACAAGTGATATTGTACGTAGAGATTTGGAGAGCAGACTGATCTCAGGGGACAGGACGGTTACAGGTGGGCCGTCTCCTTTCCTATCTAGACCAAGTGACCTGCACCCACATCATCCATTACTGCCTCCGCTGTCAGGAGTTGGTCATTTGCCTCCACATGGTCCCGGTGCTCCACCAACAGCTCCGCATTCCTCCCTATTTCCACCCCCATTGGTACGAAAACCCAGCATGAAATTGAACTTGAAATGTAATTGAAGTAATAACTGAATCTAATCTACTTTTCACTATCAACAGTTTAAAGACCTTCCAAAAGTTGGGCTTGATTCTCCCTTCTACCGAACAAGCATGGGCTTCTCGTATCCCGGCTTTAATGGACTTTTGCCACCGCCCGGCCTTACCACCCCGTTTGCTCCTCCAACCCAATTGCCCACATATACCCAAAAGGTAGAAATCTTTTACTTTTTTTTATATTAAAAAATGAAATGCAGAAGCTAATAATTTTTTAATTGAAATAGAAAACGGGAAAATGGAACGCGATGCATGTGCGTATCGCTTGGGAGATCTACCAACATCAGCAGAAGGGAGGAGGTGGCGGGGAAGGATTGAAATCGGCTAGTTCAAGCAGTGCCAGTTCGAGTTCTTCCAAAGCAATTCCATCATCTGCGGCAGTAGGGTCTTCTAGTGTGTCCCCAGCGGTTTCAGCAAGCTCTTCAGTTCCGCCACCAACGAGTTTGGCTGCGGATCTGTTGAGACAGTCGAATCACGCTTTTACAGGCTTGGGTAGGAGTGGAGAGGGCCCGCCTCATTTCTCAGCGCCGATGTTATCACCTCACGCACCGCCTCCACATGCCTCACCCAGAGGGACGCCATATGACCCTCTCTTTCTCAATTCGACTGCTTCACATTTAGGTATAGGAATTGAGATTAATTAGCTTCTATTAAGATTTTTAGGATGGAATGGATTTAATTAAGAAATTAGTCAATTTTTATTTGCACAATGCAGGCCCTCCACTTCCTAGATATCCGGGATTTGGGGCTTTGGGACCAACATTTGGGGGAGCTTTAAGTGGCCTTGGGTCCAGTCTTTTGGGGCGAGATCTCTCATCTCTCGTTGCATTGAGTCCTGGGCAAGATCAGTGGGCAAGGTAAGTATATAATTTANTTATTTGCACAATGCAGGCCCTCCACTTCCTAGATATCCGGGATTTGGGGCTTTGGGACCAACATTTGGGGGAGCTTTAAGTGGCCTTGGGTCCAGTCTTTTGGGGCGAGATCTCTCATCTCTCGTTGCATTGAGTCCTGGGCAAGATCAGTGGGCAAGGTAAGTATATAATTTAAAATTATTTAATTTGTAAAATGAATGGCATATAAATTAAATGGAATTTGGAATTAGATTTCCCACTCGTCCTCCATTCCCCGGACCAAGTGGTTCGCTCGCTGCAAACTGGCAAGTGCAAAGACTGGAGCAACGTGATTCAAAGACACCGACAGAAACACGAAGACCAAAGGAAACGGACGCGGAACGGCCAAGCCGACACTCTGATAGTCGCGAGGGTCGAGAGAGCCGTAGAGATTCTTCGCCATTCAGGTGACAGATCACCAATTCGCCCTGTCCGCACGCCTCACGAGAATGGAGACGGTGATTCGAGGAGCTCCAGATCGAACGACTCACACAACAGTACAAGTGCCGTCCACTCTCATTCAAAGTCAAGCAGGAGCAAGGAGGACTCTGTTAGCAGTAATGGAGAGAGGGAAAAGGCCACCACACCCATCCTCTCTACTTATGAAAGGGAACGTATGGCGCAGGGCGTGTTGGCAGCCGACAAGTCTGTACCTTCCCATGCATCTAGGTAAATTAATAAAAATATATAAATATCAAGTAATTAGCTTCAATCAACGTAAGAACACAATTCCTCAATTTTTTAGGATCTATCCTCCCGCATCACCCTTAAACCCTGGAATGCCTGGGATGTCCGCGTGGGACGCCTTTCCCGGCTTCCTCGGTGCTCCTCGAATGGGGCTAAACTTACTCCAATTAAGCGAGCGTGAGCGGGAATTGGCACGCATTCCTCCCACTGGTCGTTCCCCATTGTTCGCCAACGGGCCTTACGGTCCCCTACCACTCGGGGTGTTAGGAGGGCCATCCCCCCTCTCAAGCGCTGCGCCTGGCTCAGCCGCAACAAGTACAAGTGCTACCTCAAAGTCTAGCCCGATCAGTGGGCCCCTTCCATTACTCAACGCCAGTATTCCCCCCTCTCCAGTGTCGCAGCACAGCCACCTCCACTCTAGTCAGAATGGACCTAGAAGCCCCACTCCACCTGCATCAGGGAAGAGCCAAACAGAGGAGAAGCCCGTAACCGCCCCTCCATCCTCATCTCACAGAACAAAAGAAGAATCTCATCAGTCACGTTGAAAGACTTCTCCAGAGATTTCTCACACAAATTGCGTGAAAAATAATTAATTGTGCTTTTATACTTTAAGAAATGAATTACTTTTGGAGATGAGCTATTAACTCTCTGAAAAAAAAACTCTTCTCCTAACCTTAAACCTAGTGATTATGCTTTATACTGAGAGAAGAATACTTCCCGTAGTAAACAATTAGTTTTACTCATTTTTTTTACTCGCAACGGTGCTATTTTCGTTGCCCCATTTAGATTATATAGTTATGCTTTCGTGACTAGTTTTTAAGTCGAAAGTAATCAGTTTAGATTAAAGCTAGTTTTTATTTTAATACTTTCTCTAACAGACTGTACTCTAATTGTAATCATTGTGGTCTCTTATTTTCAACGAAACTTTCGCTTCCAGTGTTTCCAGTGGAGTGTAAAGCATTACTTGTTTACTCATTTTAGTCTCGAGTATTTCCTCCTCTTTAAAAGATAGCTTATTCTTGTAGAGAGTTTGATGCGCTAGTAAAGAAAAGTAAAAGAAATGCCATCATTGCCATAAAAGATTTTGTAGATTGCACCGAAGAACCCTTTTGATTATTTTTGCAAGATCAATTGACGTTTTTGATAAAGTCCTTAAGGGAAACTGAAAGGTCTGTAATTGATCTTGATTTTTTCTATGTATTTATATATGTAATGATGTAAGACTATAGATATTAATTTCCGACTGTTTCCCCGGTCAAAATGACCCCGGTTATATATGCTTTTGTGGTGGTCATTTAATATTTATTGTACGTTTAAGATGTAGTTTAAGAAATGTAATGTTTGTAAACCTGTGTTCCTGAACCAATGCATATTTATAAGATCATCTTGGATAAGCCACTTAAAAAAAAACTTGATCTGTGGTAGATTTTTTTAAAAGGGAAAGTTGTAAAATCACACATTTGTATTGCAACAAGGGAAATATTTAAAAGAGCTGTTTGAAAACTTTTAACTCGGTAAAAGCCGGGGAGAAAGTATTTGTTGTAAAAGTGGCTATAAAATTGTAAAATGGGGACTATAGTATTTTACTTGTAGAGTAGACCGCCTTCGAGGAGACAGAAGCCTTGTGCGAATTTATCAATAATTTAAGAATAAATAAAAACGGATGACGCGCACAATTCTTCAAGTTGTTTTTATTTCAGCATAAAAATTATTTCATGAATGAATGAAGAGCTTGACAAACCAGCTAATCATAATGGAACAAGATTGTTTTATTATCTGGTCGCATTTCTCTACAAAAAATGTGTTTCTACCTGGTTTTTGGGGTAGGTTGTTTCCATCCGTTGTAGATATTGATAAAATTGCAAATCTTTTCAGTACAACACCAGCATTCCAAGTCGAACTGGATATCCAGTTGCCATGCTGGGAAGAGAGACTTGCGTGAAAATAATTACTCGTTTTCTACTCTCCCAGCAACCCTATCATTCCGGTTTTATTCTTCATGGACAACGAGACCACTTAGAGAAAAAATTGGTTTATTAAGAAAATGGAAAATGAAGAGAAGGAAATCTGTGCTTGAAAAATTTAAGCTGCTCGCGTTTTCCTTGATGGATTAATTATGTGGTGTGTCCAAACCAATTAAATAAGTTCGGCCCATGTATTTAGCCAATTATTTAGCTATAATACGCAGTAGAATGTATTGTTTTATGAAATTAAGTAGTAAGAGACGATGAGTCAATGGATAATAAATGGCGTGTGTGCAGGGAGCCGGGTAACTGGCTGGATACGGTTCAGTTTAGAAGTGGAAGTGGGGAAGGTAAAGAGCTGAAGAAAAATCGTTTCTTTGTTGCTTTTTTTATTAACTTCAAATCATTCAACTTTCAAAGTCCATTCATCTCGTAACGAAACTGAAATATTATGAAAGAATTTGTTTTTCTTGGGCTGTTAAGCATCAGTTTATTAGTAAATGGGTGGTCATTTGAGGAAGATACGGGGATTACTTCAAAAGAAGCGGAAGTTTTGTTTAAGGTAATATTAAAAGGCATAATTAAAGTAATTAATTAATTAATTATTGGCTTAGTTTAAAGAACGAATGCGACCCAAACTGCCCCATAAGTATATGGAAGAAGATATTTACCTTATAAAATGGCTTCGAGCGAGAAAATTTGATGTAAATGCTGCCGAAGAGATGTTAATAAATGTGAGTTTAAATAGTAAAATTAATATGATATGAATAATTAGAATGAGATTTTTTAGCATATAAAATGGAGATCGGCCCAAAAAATGGATACGATTGATAAAGAAGACTGGAAAGATATGGAGATGGATTACGTATGGAATTTGGACGGAGTGGACAAGCAAGGGAGGCCATGTAAGTGTTTGGGAAAAACCATTCTTAAAATTATTCAAATTAATGGGCTAGATTAATAGTAGTTAGTTGAAGAGCGATTCCTTTTAGAAATTATTGTTAATAAAAATGTTTAAAGTGGTCCAAGCTATTCTCCGCGACTGGGATGTGAGAAGAGCGACAGTGGCTGGTAAGCGAGGCCGACTTATAAGATGGGTTTATAAGTTTTTTGAGGACGCTACGAAATTAGTGAGAAAGTTTCAAAATGAGGGGAAGAATGTGACGAGATTTTCAATCGTTTTGGATGCAGAAGGATTCAATCCAGTCACTCATGGTTGTCCATTGTGTGAGTTTTAAATTAAAGCAAAATCATTCTTTCTATATTAACTTGGTTAAATAAATTTGTGAAGGTATTCCCATCTACTTCGCTCTTGTTAATGCGTATGAAGAGCAATATCCAGGGGCTCTTGATACTTGCTATGTTATGAATAGTAAGTTAACATAAATTTTATTATCTTTTTATACCTAATCTAATTGAAATCATCTTTGAAGCGCCCGAATTCTTCCGAAACATTGTCAGACTTTTGTGGCCCCTTTTATCTCAAGATACACGTAAAGCCATAAAAATGCTTGGGACGGACAGGAAGGAATGGAGGAAAATAGTTTCAGACGTAATAGATGATTCTCAACTCCTTCAGACGTTTGGAGGAAAGCTAAATGCAGAATCATAAGGATTACCGGAACTCTAATTATTTTATAAGAGATATTTGTAAGAAAGGAAGTGATCAATAAAAAGTATAATTCATGTCTCACTTTGTCTCTCTGACTTGATTTGTTAGCAATATCTAGAATGAGCTAGTTCATGAATACCTTTCTATGCATACAACCTAAAACAAGCCATGAATCGAAAGCGATAAGCGATTTCTATTTCAATCGGCAAAATCACTCAATTTGCTTATCAAGTCCTTCCTGTACGGAGAGAAATATTGAGGGTAGGAGTACGAGGAGTTTTATCCCATGAAAATGGATTCCATCAGATTTTTTCTTTCTTCATAAAAACTGAGTCCAGTCCACACTCCTCTCATTTTACAACGAGGGAACGAGTCAAAGAGGAAGTCATGAGTTGCTCCAATTTGGGGTTATATCAACTTTAACTTGTTAGCATTTGCCACTCCATTTTCCTTCAAGTCTCAATTAAGTATAATTGATTGAAAGAAAGGTTGAAAAATGGTAAAATCTGTAAGGCCAGCTCGCATCCAAAAGGAACCAGTCTCATCACTATCCATCCCAAAAGCTAATGATAGTATAAGACAATTAGCAGTAAGAAATTGGCTTTTCACCTTAGACTTTCCGGCAGTTAATCATCATGAAGAGTGCGATGAGCAAGCTGCTAGTGACCAGCCAGTTGACCTGAGTTGTAAGAAGACAACGGAAGATGAGAAAGAGGACTTGAAAAGGTTAAGAGGTGAAATAGTAGAGGAAAGAGTTTTAAAGAGACGGAATAAACGGGACAAAAGTTTATTAAGTAAAAGGGCTTCAGTTGTAAGCTTTGCAGAGAGTAAAAAATCGAACGAGACGACTAAAAGTAGCGTTTGCGGTAGTGCTGAGAAGGAAATTGAAGGGACAGGGGTAAATGGGAACACAGCTCAAAATCGCTTCTTACACAAAGACTTTGTTGAGAAAAGAAAGATGAACAAATCGCTGCCTTCATCAGCGAGAAATATTGTCAGAGAGAGTTTGAGTGGAGTTTCAGATCCAGTTTCTGGTTTGGATGAGTTGAAGCGGAATTCAAGTATTTCCAGAGAATTAATGGGCGGGATGGGAAGTGGTGAAACGCCCACAATACAAATTGTTATGTGCGACGGGAATACACCGAGTGACGGTGAGATTTAAATAGGAAGCTAATTCATTTAAATTATTTAAAATCAATTAATTATTTTCGCTTCTTTCAGTCCTAGTTGACTACCATTTTGCAAGAGCCCTTGGTTTGGAGACGTGGGGACGGATTTTGGAAGACAATAGTAACATAAAAGCTTCTTTTTAAAATCAATTAATTATTTTCGCTTCTTTCAGTCCTAGTTGACTACCATTTTGCAAGAGCCCTTGGTTTGGAGACGTGGGGACGGATTTTGGAAGACAATAGTAACATAAAAGCTTATTCAGGAGAAGCTAAGACCACTAGAAAAAGGCGGAATAGCGACAGCACAGCCAGCGATTCCAAGCGAATGAAGCCTACTCCCCCTCACCCAATTGGGGGCGGACATCAACCAAGAGCAAGCAAGGGTCGAGGCAGTGAGCATTTTGAGAATAGTTTGCTGTACAGATATTTGCAGAATAACCATCTCACTTATAACCGTCCGGCGGCCACGTCCACATCGGCAACACAAGTGCGTTATTCACCAATCACCAGTCCAATCACACCACCGTCCAAGTCGCCGGCAGCTCCCGGAGAATAAATAATAAATTAAGGTAGAATTTTTGGAATAATCAATAGCGTTTGAAAGATTTTGATTTAGTTGAATGGAAAACTCGTTTAAGATATATTAAGATTGAGACTTTTGTATAAGCCATTTGCTTATTTTTGAGATAGGAAAATAGGAAATTTGCGTTTGTGATAGATGATTTAGGAATGATATTGTATAATATTTTGTCACATGCGTTAGTTTTCTTCTATTTTCTAGTAATACTGATTTTGTAATTTTTTTCCTTAAATTTTTGTTTAGTTAATTAAATGAATGTTAATTGAAACTGACTTGAGCATATTTACTCAATGGATTATGTGCGTTGGACTTAATCTAAAATATAATTTGTTGCTATTCATACCCATCCGCAGGTCAGGTCATATTCAAGCTATGCAAGTTCGATTGAATGCGCTTGACAATTTGTGAGAAAGGCTGTTTCGATCAACAACGGCTGAACTTGAGTTACCTTTTGTGTGCTCCTGTTTAGACATATATGCAGGGAGAAATTGATGTATTTTTATTTGAAGGATTACGTTTATCCACCAGATCAACACTTTCCACACCCATACTTGTACTTACTCGCATTCTCCATTAATTACCTTACCTTTCGGGGAGAGGAGAGGAAATGGCAAAAATATGAACTAGTTAATGCGACATTGTTTGGGCAACTGCATTTCATTTTCGTACGAGAAGAGCTATTCTTGCACATTATAACTCGTCATTATTATCAGCTTAGAGAGAATAAATATGATGATTTAGCACTCAACATTGATATAGGTGAATAAAAAAAGTTGTTCGTGGCAAAAAGGAATGAGAGAGAGCGATTCAAGATGTCCATATTTGGAAGCCTCAATGGTCGGCTGCGATTGCTAACATTTTTCTAGCTCTTGAGAATCGTAAGGATTTTATGGGCTGTAGAGAATCCGGCGACAATACGTATTACTCTTATGATGATGACCTTTAAGCAATTCTTTGAGAGATCTCGCGCACCAACCACTTTGTATTAAATTGTTTATCCCACTTGATCATCTCTGGTGAATGTTTAGAGAGAATGTGATCTCCCCGCCTCCAAAAAAAAAAAAGAATTGCTCATCTTACGAGAATAAATGCATCGACACAAGTAACCTGTTGCCAGTCTTGAATGGGTCAGCGAGCACAAAACAGGGTGAAAATTATTGATAAAGTTTCAATTGAAATTGTTGAGAGTGAAGTTTTTAGTGGAAAGATGATGACGAGTGGAGAGGGTAAATCTGGGGAGAAGATTACGAAGTTGATGGAGTCGATAAACGTCTCATCATCCCCGAGACGAGGAAGTGATGTGGGGTTAGTAGGGTCAAAGTGTTTTTACATAGCTCCACACAGCAGTGACGTGAGTTCCCATTCGGGTGGCTCGGGTTATTCGGGGACTACAACAGTAACGCAAATATTGTCCGGGAGGGATTCTCCGAATAGGGCCAGTTGCCAATTGCATCTCCCTCCGAATATCAAGAGTGAGAGGAGAGGATCAACAGGAAATATTTTGTGGAGGAAGGGCTCAGCCCCTCATGCCCATCTACTTTCACATCATCATCATCTAACTGATGAGCATTTGCAAAGGAGAGGCTCTACCCCTGGGGATGTCCTCATGTTCCCCAGGAGGGACTCGAGGAAGTTTTCTCAGGACTCGATTGACCTGAACGAACCAATTCAGATGCTGAATGGAAAGAGCTGGACTTCCAGTCAGAATACTATTGTGGAGGAAGAGGTAAGTTGGAAACTCTACTTTGCCTCATTTGTCAACCAAATAAGCTAATATTTATTCAGCTAATTTGCTGTCATCTATCTTATTTACATTTTTAAAGAGTACGATTAGTTTATGGCTTCTGCAGATTCAGAGTTGAGATAAGCCATATTATCTTGATAAGGTGTGGGCGTCTACTTATTCCATTTTCTGCTATTTTATTACCATTGTTATTGAGACACGTTACTCGTTC
>JAHZMU010001000.1:0-10135 GCA_027743725.1 Rambutsinella grinnellia | reverse complement strand
GCCATGTCAAGCTCGTCAGATCGTCACAACGAAGGGGCGAACTGCAACCGTCATTTGAATCTGTCATGTTTTCGTCTTGCTCCATCTGGAAAATACAAATGTTCATTTTATTCATTTGCTGCATTCGACTTTATAATATTTATCGAAAATCTCATAAAATGCCCAGTCATTTCTCCAAACATGTCTCATCTTTCCATTACATCTCCATAATGGTTTTTATTTACCCCAACACCATCACACTTATGAGCCACAGTCAGAGAAGAATTAAATGATACGACAAAGAATAAAAAATTGGAGTGTTCAAGCAGAGAAAGCAAACATTTTCTCTCTATTTCATCTACTCCCGTTCATTTATATTGCATAACGAATTGCTCCTATATAAAATATAAATATGCTCCCACTAAGAATATAAAGGAAAGAATAGAGACTCCTTTTATTTATCTCAGGTACATTTTCCCCGGAACAAGTGCACAACAGCCTATGATATATACGCAATTGAATAATCATCATCATCGTAAACGAGATATTGAATTGGAGAGACCGGGGAGAATAGGAGGTTACTTGTGGAGAGAAATGAAATTGTACGTGGAGTGGAGGACAAGATCATGAATTTTAGATGGGAAGAGAAAGTATGTCTTTTTTCTTTCCCCTTTTTTCCTGTACTCAATCATACAATCATCCTTTTTCATTCCTTCTTTTTTTCTGTAAAACGCTTTTAAATTATTCTTTATTTGGTGTACAATTTCAGTTCTACATGGACGAGCTCAGACCGACTTCTGAAAAATAAAAATACCCGATCCGCTTCTCTTTTTAATCCGAAAGCGAAGCCAATGCCGTGTTCCATTGTTCGGTTTTTTGTAACCTGTGCCTGGGCCAATATAAAATGATAATCGTGATGCGATGTGGCTTTCGAGGGTGACATAACCATGAAAGAGAAGGGAGACGGGTTCTATATCATTATCTTCCCAGTAGCCCGGTACACCTGTCTCAAGTTACCATCTAGAGATACGTACGAAATGGAATGGCAGTGTTTATATATACTCCAATTTGGTATTGGGAGCTTGTTCTCTATCCGGGAAATGTAACATATTGCTCTTTCCGTCACCGTTTTTGTCCATCCGCTGCTTTCATTCTGTCGCTCATGCAATGTCCGCATCATCATTACCATTACCATCACTGACTACATATTCCTCCTCCGCTGAATTTCCCTTGCTCCCAGATAGTTAAAAAGTCCATAGTTTTTGAAAGAGAGTAAAATGCACAGCAATAAAAATTCATATTCCCCTTGCGCTCTCTGCATTCTACCTAATCGATTTTTTTCTTTAGGAGGAAGAGACAAAAATCTAAAAATTGTGGTGTACGCTTCATCAGAATTTTCCTTGCATGGTAATAGCTCCTCCATTAAATACTCTCAGATGAAGGTTCGCATTCATGGATAAATTCACGGAAGAAATAGATGACTTTGCTAGCACGCACGCTAACCGAGTGGGAAAAGCCACTCCACAAAATAAAAGACTGTCCATCCCAGTCTAAGTGAAATGGATAGGGATGAAAAAATAACTAGCAAGATGTAATAATGGCTTTCTGCTTTTCTCTTCAGAAATAATGAAAGGAGCACTTTACTTAAAGGACGAAACCATTTCCACTACACAGGAAAAACTTTCCAAAAACCTCCTGTAATTTACCCATACATTTCCCTCCAGTTATAGAGAGATGCAAAATGTATGAGATGTAGAAACAAGTGCCCCTCTCCAAACTACCAGGTGGGGAGATTGAGCCAACTCCTATTTATATATTTATTACATCATCAAATATTATTGCCCAATCAAGGCTGCACAAGAGTAGAAACGGATGGATAGGGGAGAGGGGAAAGCAAGATGAAATAAAAATCAAGCTCCCCACAACTCTCTCCATCATCATCCAAACAGTAATAAGCAATCATCTCATTTCATCATTTGCACGGAAGGTAAACGAACGATAAAAACCGATGGCAATGACAATAACAATAATTTTCCTTCTCTTTTCATCTCAAAATATAATCCCCCTCCACAACATCATCATCCATTTTCCATCTTCAAATCTAATTCTCCATCCAGTGACTGGAAATTTAGCCGTGAAGTGGAGGGAGAGAAAATATAATTGCTTTCGTTTCATTTCCAAACACAATTTCAGTTGCCCATCTAATATTCATGTAAAATACCCTAGTATTATGTATTCACGCCTTCGCCAGTTTTTCTCAGAAAATGCTTTGATAATCTAACAGAGAAGCCCAAGCTAAAAATCCGAAAAAGCTTTATGCATAATCACCTTAAAAAACTAATCATCATCATCGGAAAGAGGTGGAAGCACGACAGGCTTAAAGGATGATGGTGAAATACACTTGTTTGTGGACTTTCATGGTTTCGTGTGAATGCCACGTTTCTCAGTGTTTTATCCTTTTTTGTTCTCTCTAGACTTGCTACTGGCATGTGTTTCGAGTAGAAAGGATCGCTTAAAAGTAACACTTAAAATAATGAACCTGCTCATTTCACATTTTAAATGCTTCTCGCACTTTAATTCTTTGGCTATTCTTTCCTGTGTTAAAAATCTCTCTATCCCCTTTCATTCTGCATCTCATGCAAAATAGCACATCTATTTTTTATTTCTTTTGGAGCAATAAAAACTCTTGCTAATTCTGTAGCTTTAAAAATGTTGTTGAAGGGATCAAAACCGGGTAGTTTATGGATTTAGGGGAAGTTCATTGAACATTGCTTGAAGGTGAGAGCAAATTTTTATTCTGTTCATGTCACAAGCTCCCCTTTTCCGAAGGGAGAGGGAAACGTAAAAAATACTTTTGGAACGTAGACCACTCTTATAAAGCATATGGCTATATGAAAGGACGTCGAATAACTTCCTGCTCCTACACCGACCTTTTTTCACATCATTCCTGATTCAATTCTCATTTTTTTCTTATCAACTCGACTCGCAACTGGAAAACTCGTTGTCACATCTCCAACCAACCCATACATTATTCAAGGCTCTTATGTGTCCGCACACCAGCCACAGCTGCCGTGTGGTTTGGCTGGCCACTGAGGAAAAAAGGTAAACAGAAAAGGGGTCCACTTAGATATTCATGCATAATCCATAGATAATGCTTTCTCAATCCAAGACTGCTACCGAGAAAGCGACGGAATTTCCCATCATGTCGTTCCCATTAATTTTCTTTCTCTTAATACATGAACAAAAAAACATTCACTTCTTCCAGATACAAGAAACGAAAACGAGAGAAGTAAAAGGGAACAAGAAGGATGATTGGCTTCTTTACGTATTCATTGCTTCAGCGAGCGAAAGTTTTTCTCATCAGTCTGAAATGAGCAGACTATAGAGCGTAGTTTTTTCTCCACATATAAAAGTATCAGGTGGACTAGAGAGCCTTTCTATCTACCTTTCTCTTTATATGCCTTTCACACATATGTATACACGGAGCGGCAGCCTTCTCCACCGACACGCTAAAAATTTAAAGTGACCAATATAGTCAATGTCCGATACTCGAGAATTCTCGGATGATTCTCGCATCGCGTCTGTACTGTTTGATGATGCCATGCGTCTGACCGTTCACCGCATAACACGGGAGTGGAGGAGACTACAGCCCTCCTCTTCTCTCTCTTTCTTCTTCGTCTTTCTCTTTCCACCACTCAAAAATCCAATCTCATGCAATGCCACACAATACCGTTCTCAATTTCCAAGCGGTTTACATAGACCACTACATCTTTTAAAGCTTCTGCAAAATTTTCCCCTTCTCCGCAACTACTTCACTTGCATGAACTCACCAAGCCATTTGAATTTATCGTATAAAATTTACTTCCATTATTTTCTCTTAACCGATTATTTTGCTACCCTTTTAATTTGCTTTACAATTATCATTAATTATTGATAAGGACCAAATGGGAGCAGTTTTACTATCATTTCAATTTTTACTTAAACTCTCAATGAGTAACTTGGATTCCATTTGAAATGGTGAAATTTGCAGCTGCGACGTAGTAAATAGGTAGCTGCAAATTTCACCATTTCCAAGTTGTTTATACCCAATTGTAAGTCAGATTCTTTGTCCAATTTATAATTAGACGCATATTATAAATGCCCATGTCCAAGATCAACTTCCTCCTTCCCATATCGAATTGCCTAATTCCTCATGACGCAATCCGAAACTCTATACGAAAATACTAGAATATTTTTACCCGAGTTCATATGGAAGTCATCTATAGGAATAGATCTGATGAATCAGTGTCAAGCTTTCCAAATCTTTTTATTCATGACTTCAGCCTTTATATGTTCTAACAATAATAATAATCTTTCATGTTCCCTTACCTTCTATATGAAAAGTAGAAAAACACAAAGCCATTATCATGATTATAGTAAAAGAAAAAATACTCAGGGAGAAGGAGAACATTTCTCTTTTGGATTAGGAATGAGTCAGCAGCAGCTTGAGCTGAAGCCAAGAAAGAAAATCATGCAATCCTATTTTCTTTCTCCTTTCTTTCCATTCCATCCATTTCAGTCTTTTTTACTACATCTTGACTTGAATGTGTTTCCTTCATGAGAAGTAGAGGAAAACGATGCGATCTACTTTCATGAATCATAGAATATGTGTGTAGAGAGCGGAGAGAGGAAAAACTTTCTTTATTATTATTCCTAAAACTCTATTCTTGTCAAGATTTCCTTTCCTCATAGTCTTTTTTTACTATAAGATTGCATGCAAGCCTCGGAGCCTCCCTGCTACTCCAAACTCCCAGGAGACCATTAAGGACTCTATAAGATTTTATGACCAGCAGCAGCTCACAAAACTTTGTAATCTATCCAGGGAGAGAGAGAAAAAAAGTAGGAGGAAGAAAAAACAATTCTTAAGTCTTATGCCTTCGCAGTCGACATGAGAAAAAGTCGACTGTTCTCGTCGTTCTCCTTTTTTCTCTGCACCTGCCTCTTCACTCTCTTGACTTGAAAGCTGGTCGATCCGGAGAAAAGGGAAAGAAGCAGTACCCAAAAAAAGACGCAGAATGTAAAGAAGAGAGAGAAGGCGAAGGAAGGGGAAGAATTCTCGCTTTTCATTTTCTGCATGCAACCTCCAGCTTTCTCGTGTAGGTGGAGGAGAAGCCGATCAATATTCTTTCCTTCCTGCTCTGAAGATTTTTTTTAGACGGGAGAGAAAAGGGAACAAAAAATTTCCCTTCCTCATCATCACACTGATGGTAAAAATGGTAGAAGGACGGGCTATTATTCCTTTCTCTACATTTTTCTCTCTAGAAAGACGTTCATGAGAGCATTAATAAATTGTAAGGAGAAAGGAGAGACATAAACATCCTCCCTGAAGGTTCAACACTCTTAATGTGGACTAGTGAAAGGAGGACAATAGGGAAAAGGAAGACAAGAGGAGAGGAAATTGTACATTAGGTAGATTCATAAGTGGATGTTAAGCTAAAGTCTAAAGAAAAAAGATAAAAAGGAGAAGTGCTCTTTCATTATACACATCCCATAGTCATATATAAGTCATGTCCTGGGAGTGCTGCCAATGATAGCGTTTTTGTCTCTTTCCCGTCGCTCTCTCCTCGTCCCAGTCAACGTGAGTAATAAAAAGGGAGAAAGGAGAAAGACAAACAAGAGACTCGGTAAGAGAGAAGATGATAGGGCATGAATAAGTAAAAAGGGGGAAAGTGGAATGGGATCGTTAAAAGGAATGAAAACGGGAAGAATCTTGAAGAATAGATGACATGCCACAATAACAACAAACGGGAGCGAGTGAAGCTATCCAATCTACATTCATCAAGGACTACGTGTGCTATATGCATGTATAAATAAGCTGAGCTATGAGACAGTTTGTGTATTATGGCATATGCCACGCCATAACAGCACGTCTATTGCATGCTACTTTCTGTCATAATGATAATGGCATCCCTCTTAACTCAAGCTCTGTTAGCTTTTCTACTCTCATTCCTTTAGAAAGCCTCTTACAGAATATTTGATGAGCCTTGGCAGAAGAGGAATGGCAAGTTTTCGTCCTCTCTGTCCTTTATAGAATATCTAATGCGTTTTTCTACTTAACTAGTGGCTTCTGCGTCTTGTCAAGAATCTCCTTATTCCATCTAAAGTAACTCTTCAACCAATCTAAATAGAAGGGACAGGAGATAGAGAGATGAAAAGCGTAGATATATCGTCTTCCTTCGTTCACTATATCGATCCAATCCCATATCCTCTCAAAATCATTCAATACCAAAAGAATTCATTTAGTTTATTGTGAATTTATGATGAAAGACGAGAGTTTTCTAGTTTGGGAAAGGACAAACGGAGAGAAAAAAATTATGTGATGTTGAATTAGACGGTTGTGCTTTCACAATTGAGCATAACTCTTTTGTTATCATCTCTCTTTAGTCATCAGATAAAATAAATGATATAGTCAATTGTAAAATAAAAATGGGTAGGGACTGTAGGTGGAGTGGAGATAGTTTTGTAGGATGAAAAGAGATATGTAATTTCCTAAAGGATGTTATTGTTGTTCGTGCCTTTTTTTGTCCGCTTGTGCTAGATTCAATATTATTTTTGTAGACTTCATTCCTTTCACTCTACATACCGGGAGAAGTGTATTGAATAGTGTTGGAGCTATTATTGTTATAGACTGATGATGAAATTGGTTAGAGTAAGAGTTTACAGTAGTAAATGGGATGCTTTTTTAGAGCTGACGTGCTACTTTCCTCTAGAGCATTGAAGGGACGCATAAAAATTCAATAGAAATGACATGAAAGCCCAGAAGCTCTTATCTACTTTCACCAATCCCACTACAGGAAAGGGATGTATGTTTCGGGAGGATATTAGAATGAAATGCCTATTATCCTCGAAAATATAGTGCACGTGTATAGATTATTTGACTAAAGTATACATATTCATTCACCCATTTCCCCTTATCCCGGGATATTTTGCATGAAGCATCCTGAAAAACTGGATGAAGGAGACAAGAAGGACATAACGTTTTATTTCTCTTTAATCCATTCCAAACATCCAATTTGGAGAATTGACAGAAGAGAAGGAAATAGATAAAGAGAGGAAGAGAAGGACAAAATTCTCCACATCAAGTTGAGTGGGCGAGAGAGGCTTTTAAAAAAGTACTCACCCATCCATTTCAATATATTTTTTCAATTGCTCTCATTTCTCCACACAACAGAAATGGAGCAATATGGTAGACGCAGCAGCAGTGGTGGTGTGCTTAGACGAAAGAAAACAGGATGAGAGAAAATATTTCATTTTGGATAGGCTGCCAAGGTGGAATAGGAGGAGAAGAGAGAAAGAGAGGAAAGGAAAGCTAATCTAAAATTTATAGAGAGAATCCCATTACTTTTTATCATGACGAAGAGGACGATGGCGTAATATTATATAGAATTGCTTTTCCTCCTGAAATTTATATATATCCGCATTTAACTAAGCTTTATATGAATTCTGTGGACAGAAAAAAAGTACCTTGCCGTCTCCCTCGTCCATTTACCTTTCTGTGGTATGATCACGATATTTCCATAGTCATTCTGTGGTATTGGGAAATAAGATTGAGAATGAAAATTGAGCTGGAAAATCGGATGGTCGGAAGGGTTTCATGGAGGAAATGCTACTCGAATGTTTTGCATAAAACCCACGTCTAGTCTGCCTCTTCATTCCAGAAAAGACTATTCGTCCACCTACTCGTGGGGATGGATCTTGATAGTCTGGGTAGAAAGGGGAGTAACATTCATCCTAATAAAATATGGATGTGGAAGACGGCAAGTTGATGATAAAAGGGGAAGAGATGGACAGAGAATACACGATATGAGAATTTACTGAAGGGTATTCCACTCTGCTCGTGTGCTCATTCGTGATTCGATATTATTTTTGAATGGGATATGAGAATTTTTCTTTTAAAGATTTACGTCTAGCTTTTAATGGATACGCTTTTTCTGACTAGAGTGAGATAATATATTACTCAATAAGCACTTGAATCAAATGCATAACACCATTTAATCTACAGATGAGATTAGAGAAGGTGGTGTGATTATTTAAGATCCAAAAGTAGCATATAAAACGCAAAATTAAATACATTTTCTACAAAAATCCCTTCCAAATTTTCTCCTCCTTATTCCACCCAAGTAATCATGATACAATTCCGCCTAATGATATTTGCATGAACGTGTGCATGCAAAGATCCAATAAAGAGAGGGAGAGAGAATGAAGCAGAGTCAAAATTCAAAACATATTTCCTTGAGCAGAGAGAAAGAGGAAGTCGGCCCCAAGACGCAGTTATAGCCACGTACTTGCTATGAACGCGCAATGTACAAGGGTGTTTTTGCAGACATTTTAGTACGAAAGGGATTAAGTTTTCCCCTAGTCCTTCGCTTCACCTTGCATGATATTTTTTCCTCTCCAACATTTCACCATCTCCTCGGATTGGAGGAGCAGTCTTGCTACTGGAAAGTTGCTCTGTCTCCCTCTCCTCCTTCCTATTCATGTGAAACCCAATGAATCCCTTCTTTCACAGAATGAAAGGATATCGCAGCGCGTAATCTCGTATAAAAAACCCTCCCGGACAAAAAAGTATATGAGTTCACATCTCCCTATACGAATATATCCACCGCTCCCTCCCAAGCCAACATTTTTCCTTTTATGGATCATGTTCGCATGATTCCCTGCTGCTGCTGTTCCTAATTCAACCTGCTACGAGTAGCACCAGCAGCAGCTTAGCTTTCATAAATATGATCTTGCTCTTTTTATGAGCTCGAATCATGATGATGATGATGGTCTAAGTCCATTAGGCTTCTTTCTAGGATCGGAATCGGATACAAGTCGTACCATGCACGTACCGCTCTCTATTCAGAGCTTCTCTCTGTGAGTTGCTGTGATATGATGTGATGATGGAAATTCGGATCTTGCTCGGGTAGAATGGGAATAGATGTCTAATAATAATAGATTTCCCCCTTTTCCCCATCACCATCATTACCACTATTACTCCGCTTG
Organism: Rambutsinella grinnellia; assembly: GCA_027743725.1. Taxonomy (NCBI): domain Eukaryota; kingdom Metazoa; phylum Arthropoda; class Collembola; order Entomobryomorpha; family Entomobryidae; genus Rambutsinella; species Rambutsinella grinnellia. The sequence goes on along the minus strand of JAHZMU010001000.1, from coordinate 1,132 downwards.
CATGTTCGGAATGGGGAAGAGAAAGACTAGAAATCTACTAGGTCTGCATTTAATCTTCTCCTGCTCCCTTTTCACAGAAAGGCTTTATTGTAATAGACACAATCGCGGGTAGATGCCTTCCTAGATGAATGATGATGATGAGAAAGAAGCCATATTACTTTCTAGGGTGAGATGATGATGATGACAACAGAGAATGATTATTTCCCATAGTGGATAGCTCTTCCAATATTACTTTTTGGATTGATGGAAATTGGAAAAACATCTTCATTCGGAACGTATAAAGTTATATGGAAGGTTTATACCTTTCCACCTGCTACTGCTCCATTTTTTTAAATGAGAAAGGGATGACCACGCACTTCTCGTTTATTATTGATGCTTTCTAATAGTTAATATGAATGGAAAGAACCGACATATTGCCTGAGATAATTCTACTATTTCTCCTAATAATTAAGCCTTAATATTAAAAAAGGATTGTATTACCTTTGTTAGTTCGAAAGGAGATTCCATAATGATTCCAGGGATGATCTCTTCCACTACAAGTCAAAATGGGATATAATCACTTGCAAGGCTCCGGTTCAAATGACGTTGAAGATAAAAATTCCTTCTTAAATACGGATTATGTCGTACTCATCCATTCATTTCCAGATGGTTATGGCTGCTGATCATGTCACAATAAAAAGGATCTCGTGTCTCTCTCAAGATATTTTTCATCTTCAAACGTCTTTGTCGTCTAATGTTTTTATGAGGCGCATGAATACGTCTCTGATAATCCTGAAAACCACTGGCTGGTGACTACTCACATTTTATTGTCAGTTTATTGGCTTCTTCCTCATCTTATTTTCAAGTTTCATTTTACAACATCCGACGATAGGCAAATCGAGTAATTTGAATTATAAAATGGCTTGTTTACTTTTCAAAGATCAATTCTTGTCCATTCGTCTAGAAGATGTGATTCCACCACAGTCAATTGAGCATGGCTTATTTAAGAATTTCACATTAAAACTTGTAATTATCCCATTTGCAATCTGGATAAGTTTGAAAGTCACGTACACGTAAAGATCTTCTTGAGGAAAACAATTTAAAATTTTTAATCTCTCATGCACACATTCACATTAAAATAGTTCAACTTCAT